>CM070097.1:582500-592974 GCA_036178185.1 Liparis tanakae
TAAAAAATATCAACACAGTGTGACCTCCTTTTCACCCTCTAGGCTCCATACACACACACAGACACACACACACACAGAGACACACACACACACACACAGAGACACACACACCAGCTCCTCACCTACGCTGAGAACACAGGTGCAATACGACCGACTAACAGACGCTCTGTGGGATGTTTTTCTCTTTTTACGGCGTCCACTCTTCCTCCTGCCTCTTCGCGGTCTGGTCCAGTTCCTCCTCCTCCTCCCCCCCCCCCCTCCTCCTCCTCCTCCTCCTCCTCCTCCTCCTCCTCCTCCTCCTCCTCCTCCTCCTCCCACCTCTCACCAGCAAGTTTGGCCCAGGGAGACGGGTCGGCAGCGCCACTGGTGTGTTACTGTCCCCATGGCAACCACCTCCCACCCCCCTCTCGTTCTCCCACCAGCTCCCTTCTCTAAAGCACACACACACACACACACACACACACACATACGATGCCACCCTGTCCTGCCCCCCCCCCCCTCGTGGTATTTGAAGAGTCCCTGCTCCTATTTCAGTTCCTCCCTCACGTGGTGTTGATGTCTCCCGGCTAAGGTGTGGCCCCGCCGGGCGAGCCACGGGCCGGAGATGATTCTGATTCCCTCCCTCTCTTTCTTTCTCTCTCTCTCCCTCTCTCTCCCTCCCTCCCTCCCAGTCCAGAGGCCTGGGCCGGTCCTCTCTGTGTTTTCCCGTGTGGACTCAGTTCTTCTAGCAGCAGCCGAGTTTCTTCCGGAGAGGAACCGCCTTGATGCCCAAAAGAGAGAGAGAGACACTCTGTGGTGTCGGCCGCCCGGTGACCAGCTTGAAGCCGCCGTGAAGGACTGAAGAAGATCCACGACTACACACACACACACACACACACACACACACACATATATATTTATTTATATATATATAAATAGATATATATATATATATTTATATATATATAAATATTTATATATATAAACATAAATAAATATACATAAATATTTATTTATATATAAATATAGATATGGTTCTCCTGCTCTTCCAAAACAGGACAACAGGACTTCAAAATATGCCGCAGACACAATAATATGAACTTTCCCACAACAGTACAGGGCCACAGTGAGAGAACCCCCCCCCCCCCCTCGGGGTCAGGGAGCTGGGGACGGGTTGGCTGCTCCTGCTTTGGCCGCTGCGTAAAAAGAAGAAGAGAAGAAATGAAGGGGAGGGAAGAGAGAGAGAAATGGCGGAGCACCATGCTGTGGTGCTGGCCAACCTAAAATGGCTGACATCACAAGCTGTTACCCAGCCAAGCGGAGCAGCAGGCGGCTGCTGCTGGACCAGGACCTGGGGGGGGGGCTGTGTGTGTGTGTGTGTGTGTGTGGGGGGTCAACAGAGACGAGATGCAAACCCACCAACGACTGTAGTTTGACACGGAAGCTTTCGGGTTTCATGAAAAGTGTCAAAAAACCTGAAGAGATTTCCTGAAGTGTTCGACACCAAGTGATGGGGAGGGGAGGAGGGGGAGGGCCCACTAGAGGAGGGGGAGGGGCCACTAGAGGAGGGGGAGGGGCCACTAGAGGAGGGGGAGGGGCTAATGTGAGTCCTATATGAGGTCCTAAAGGGAGCAAATACACTTTGAGTTTCCGGTCTGGAAAAAGGGTCATTGTGACAGTTCTGGAAGATTAAGTTGTTTGTGGAAAATACACACACACACACACACACACACACACACACACACACACACACACACACACACACACACGCACACAGAGACACACACACCTACCTACACACACAGACACGTATATAAATAAATAAAAGTATATATATATATATATATATATATATATATATATATATATATATATAGTTCTCCTGCTTTTCCAAAACTGGACATTAAAATATGCCACACACACACACACACACACACACACACACACACACACACACACACACACACACACACACACACACACACACACACACACACACACACACACACACACACACACACACACACACACACACTGGAATAAAACAATATGGATTAATAGAGTTTTAGTTTATGTCTTAAATGGTTTTCCAAAACAAAATCTGCAACAACAACAACAACAACAACATGTGTTTACATGACAGAGCTCACCAGCCTGACTCCACGCGAGACTCGACCTTCTAAAAACTTCTTTCATTGAAGAGCTTACGCAGGAAAATAAATACATAATAAACAACAACAACAACAACGAGCCACGGTATAATAATTCTTTCTCACATTAAAAACGTGATTTGTTGACAACGCACGAGCGAATAGCGGTCTGAGGAGGCGCGCGCACCGGAGCTTCGGTCCCGCGTCAAACGGCTCCGAAAATGATGCTCCCCCCCTAAAAACAACACGGTAACCATCCAGAGAGGAGGCGAGCCCCCAGCTGTACCACACATATACACGTATATAGATATATAAACATAAAGACCCCCCTCCCCGCTGGCTGTCGCCATTTTAGCAAAGCGACATGCAGCGGAGCCAAAGCGCAGCAACACAGAAAGAAGAGGCAACAACCAGGAGGAGAGGAGGAGAGGAGGAGGAAGAGGAGGAAGAGGAGGCTCCACGCGGGCTCGCGCTCACTTCCTTGGGCAACATTGTGTCGATGTTCACTCACCTCGCGGCGTCCGCAGCGCGCGCGGCCAAAAGTTTACAGCGGCTCGGCTGCAGAGGAGGAGGAGGAGGTGGAGGAGGAGGAGGAGGAGGAGGAGGAGGCGGCGGCGGCTGGTGTTTCGGGGTTTCGCTGATGGGAACTTGGAGGTGTAAAAAAAAAAAAGAAGCCCCCCCCCTCTCTGTCCGGTTGCTGCTGGACGTGACGCCGTGACGACGCGCGGTTCCGCCGGTTCCGTCTGCCCCTTATCGAGCCCCACGACCCGGTGTTGTTATTATTGTTATTATTATTATTATTAATATGATGTGGGTGTGCGCGTGTGTATTTCCCGTCGTCGGCTCCGGGCGCCGTGAGCAGGCAGTGAGGGGAGGGAAGAACCCGGCGGACGGACGGAGCGAGAGGGACACGTGACGTCGACGTCACCGGCGCTGGAGTTTAACGTGAGGAGCTGCGAGCGGCGCGGGGGCCGGCCCGGTCCGACCCGGTTCGGTCCGGTTCGGCCCGGTCCGACCCGAACACCGGGGCGTGAGGTCGAGGGACGCAACCGGAAGCCCCGACGGTGCCGGTTTAACGGGACGTTCCCCACACCTGTCCCCCTCCCAGGTGACCTCTCTCTTAAAGAGACAGTACACCACTAAGAGGAGGAGACTGCATTCAAAAGCAGATATACGTTTTACTTTTAGTACATACAACCATAGACGGATTAAGAAACCACGGGCCCCTGGGCCTGGACGTGTCAAGCCCCCCCCCTTTTTAAACATAACAAAATATATATGATAGCAGTGACTTTGGTTGTATGAATTAAACAAATAACTTTTGTAATTGTTACAACCACACGGCTCAAAGTGGAAATAACAGTAGGGAGACCACACCCAGTTCAAAAGATAATTTTGTAAATTATTAAATTAACTATTTACAAAAATCCGTAACTGAGAAGTAAGAAAAGGTAAAGCGAAACATGTAGTGCAGATCAGCATAGTGTATTTGTAATGCAAAAATGGCAGCAGGGGAGCTGAGGGTAACAGCCTGCAGCCCCAGTAGCTGCAGCCCGAAGAGAGAAAAGAAGAGAGTGAGCTCAACGTCAACAACACACCTCACCTCCTCCTGCAGACCGGAGCGAGGGGCATTTAATCACCTCTAATATCAACAAGAACAAAGTCTAAAAACAATGGACAGCAAGCTATGGGGTCACATATTATATGTTTCTTTCTTGTGACATCTTCAACGTGAATGTTTAGGTTATTCTTTAGTTCTTCAGTAGGACTTCTGGGGCCTGTTAATGACATGAATGACTTAAGCCGAGCATACACCGGCTAAGGCGCATCGTGTCATATCGTCATATTAATACAGAGTTAATAACAGCCACGTCACGTGCGGAGGCCCAGGCCCAGGGGCCCCCTCAGCTCACGGGCCCCTGGGCCTGGGCCCGGTAGGCCCCTTGGTGCAAGGTACAGCTGCATGCAGTATTTTGAATAATATATGTCTATTATATAGAAAATAGTAACAAATACGCATACAATATTAAGAATATATAAAACAAAAATATGAATATATTAAATATAGAGAAAGACATGTATAAATTATATATCTAAATATATTATATATTAAATCTAAAGAAAACATATATATATAGTATATATATGTTAAATGTCAACATATATTATATATATAAATATATATATATATATATATATATATATATATATATATCCAGTACATACACTATGTGTATAATGTCTTTTTCTATATTTAATTTATTCAAATAATGTGTTTTAATGTTTTACAGACAGGAACAGAAGCGAACCCTGGTGCTGGTTGAACTGGATGTTTCCGTCATGGAGGAGATACTGTGACTGCATCCTGAATCATATATACGTTTTACTTTGTACAAAGAAAAAATTGCATTGGCTGCTTTAACACGTTTTTTTTCTTTATATGCACACTAAAGCTGCTATTACAAAGTATATGAGAAACATATGTTTATGTACCCCTGCATACAGGATGTATAGTATATACTGTACATACACAACTACTGACCTAATCGTGCAATACTGTTTATTTTGTTAAATCTTCTGAAGTAAATGAACAATAAACCCCCAAAGTGAAAGTTAAATACAGCTCTCACAATAAAGTTACAGTAACAATAAAGTTACAGCCTAAGTATCCCCCCCCCCCCCCCAAGTCAGTGTTGCTCTGAAAAGGGATCATGGTGGTAAGAATGGATCTTGCTTTAATAAATGTTTTATACAGATGGATCAGTAAACAAAGATAATCACTCCACGTCAACATAATTACTAAAAACTGTCCATTGGTATATATGTACAGATACACATCTGACTGACCCCCCCAGGGATGCATTCTCACCTGGGATACTGCAGACCTATAGTAAATACAAAATAACGCCATGAAAGCATACAAATAACATATTTATACACATTCAAAAGTAAAATGACAAGTTTTTTATTCAGGATTGTAACAACAATTTAAAGCCGGAATTATATTATTTATTTTTTCCAAAAGAAGAGTATAAACAAAAATGAAAGTAGCATCTAGAACTAAGTGAGGGCAGATGATGTGTACTATGTGAATTATTTCGGCAGAATATGTAAATGAATGTCCTGAGAATTTATTAAAGCATCTTCACATCATTCTGAATTGAATGAATGCTGATCTGTTATTCTGTTAACAATGGACATAATACATGGTTATTTTACCATAGGAGGAGGAGGAGGAGGAGGAGGAGGAGAGCATGAGAGGAGGAGGAGGAGGAGGAGGAGGGTCTGTCCATGCTGGACTGGTCTCTGTTGGAGCTGAGCTGGAGGAGGTTCTGGTGAACCTGCAGGACGTCATCTGGTCTCACCAGAACCCGACCCGGTGGCTCAGATGAGGAGCTTTAAGAAGAACTCTATAGAACCAGAACACCTTCTCTCTGATGGTCTGGTACTGATGGAGGTCTAGAGGGGACCAGGACTAACTGGTTCAGGGCCAGTTACAAGTTCCTCGCTGTAACCTTAATCTAATTAAGTTATATTTAAACTTATATAAGTGGCGTTTTTTGTCATATTGTCATCTATTTGCTATGTTTATATTGTTCTTGATTTTATTGTTTCAATTGTGACCATATAAAGTGCCTTTGAGTCTCTTTTAAAGCGCTATACAAATAAAATATATTATTACTAATATAATATAATGTGAAAACTATTGCTTTACATTTTTGTATTTTTTTAACTTTCATGATAAAACAACAACAACAACTTATAAAATTTGAGTCCCATTTTCAAATAAAATATATTATTATTAATATTATAATATAATGTAAAAACTATTGCTTTAAATTGGTAGATTCATGCTAAAAACAATAACTTAGAAATGTTGATTCCCTTTTTAAAGCACTATTCAAGTAAAATATGTTATTATTAATATTATAATTTAATGTAAAAACTATTGCTTTAAATTGGTAGCTTCATGCTAAAAACAATAACTTAGAAACTTTAAGTCTCTTTTTAAAGCACTATTCAAATAAAATATATTATTATTACTATTAAAGTTTAATGTAAAAACTATTTATTGCTTACATTTTTCGTATTTTTTACTTTCACGCTAAAATAATTAAAAAAAAACGTATACACGTTGAGTCCCTTTTTCAAGCACTATTATTAATATTAAAGTTTAATGTAAAAACTGTTTATTGATATAAAATTTTGTATTTCTACTTTCATTCTAAAATAAAAAATAAAAACTTATACACTTTTAGTCCCTTTTTAAAGTACTATTAAAATGAAATATATTATTATTAATATTATAATTTAATGTAAAAACGATTGCTTACATTTTTTGTATTTTTACTTTCATCCTAAAACAACAACTTATAAACTTTGAGTCCCTTTTTAAAGCACTATTCAAATAAACTATATTATTATTAATATTATAATATAATGTAAAAACTATTGTTTTAAATTCGTAGTTTCATGCTAAAAATAAAAACGTATAAACTGTATTCAACTCGCTTTGACAATAATGGGAGTGAAATTAAATGGAAAGCAGTTACAGCCTCCCGCCACTTGACGCCGCTGCAGTTTTTCGAAGCACTCCGCTACAACGAGCGGGGCAGAGACGTCGCACTCTCTCATTGGCTGTTGGCGGCCGGGGTCAACCGGTGATGCGCAGGCGCAGAAGAAGCCTGTCAGCTCCGCGGCGGTCGGTTGTCTCGCGTCCCGGTCCGGTTCTTCCCCTAGTCGTCGGTAGACTTCACGTCTGGCTCCAGGCGCCCCGGACTTCTACACGTTGTTTCCACGTCTGCAGCCGAAAGAGAAGGAGCGGAGAATGACGAGCAATCTGAAGCGGAAAGAAGAAAGCGGGCACCAGAACGGGGCAGTGAAGCAGCCCGCATGGAGCAAGGCGCTCCGCGGCGCCGCGGTCTGGGAGGATAAGGTCGGTCCGGATTACCGGATTACCGGGAGGACGTTAAGCGCCTCGGGGCTTCGTACCGGACGTGTCTCTCTGACGTGGTGTTAGGTGGACGAACGTGTCGACGAAATGTTGCGTTCAATGTCCCTGGTTATTTATGGCGTCCCACTTGGCTGAGTTCAAGTAATCCCAAATCCATAAAACGTCTTTTTAAAAATATTTTATTTCACACTATTCTAGTTTTGTTTTTTAGGATTCCAGAGAATTATGTTTTTATTTTAGCAACTAATTGGCTGTTAAAGTGTGTTCATCATAATAATAATAATAATAATAATAATAATAATAATAATAATAATAATAATATAGTTTTCTTTTAAGGGAGTAACTATTCGTTTATTTAAGTATGTTTGTATTCAACTAATTGGCTTACTGTTGGCAATGTTGACGTGGTTTGATAATAATAATAATATAGTTTTTTTCCTTTAAGAGGATCAGAGTAACTATTCCTTTTTTTATCAATTAATTAGCTAACTGTTAAAGTGGCAATGTTGAAGTGTATTCATCATATAAATTGTTCTTTTAAGGGGACCAGAGTAACTATTCATTTAATTATTTACTGTCTTTATTTTACATTTTTCACCAACTGATGAGCTAAAGTGTGTTTTGGTATAATTTGTAAAAAAAAAAGATTAAAATTAATTGTTTTATGAGATCTTAAAATAAAAGAGTTGAGTAGATCCTCCTCTATTCTATCCTGAAGGTTTCTTCCATTTCCCTCCGTGATGGGTTTGGTCTTGACCTCCGATGTGAGGTCAAAGGTCAAAGGTCCGGGATGTCCATGTATACAGAGGGTAAAGCACTCTGAGGCACATTTATAATTTGTGAGACTGAGCTGTTAAAAATTAACTGAATTGAATTAGGAGTTACGAGTTTATTACCAAACTAAAAGCCCCAAACACATCAGCGTTGTGTTCCAGGAGTAATTATGCAAATATATAAATCTTCAAGATCGCCACTTTCAGGTCTGTTAATGTGTCCCTCAAAAAGGTTGTCCTTGTTATGAACCGTGTGTCTGTTGTTGTTGTTGTTGTTGTTGTGTCTTCTCTAGTTAAACCTTCTCTCTCCCCTCAGGACGAGTTCTTAGACGTGATCTACTGGCTCCGGCAAATCATCGCCATCATCCTCGGTGTGATTTGGGGCGTCGCACCACTGAAAGGATTCCTGGGGATCGCCATGTGAGTTCCTGCACAGCCCCCCCCCCCCCCCCCCCCCCCCCATAAGAGATATTGACATGCTTTTTTTCTTCTTCTCTTTCTTTCCATCGGTAGATTCTGCATCATCAACGCCGGCGTCCTGTATGTTTACTTCAGCAGCTTCCAGCAGGTGGACGAGGAGGAGTACGGCGGCACGTGGGAACTCACCAAGGAAGGCTTCATGACGTCCTTCGCTCTGTTCCTGGTGAGCACGGCTTCACGCTTTGGGCTTTAACTACATATACTGTGTGTTTGAGGTTTACAATATGTATTATTTATAGTACGTATCTCTTCCTGCTGACCAGGATGATCACGATGGTTTCAGTTTGCTTTGGATTAAAAAGAGAGAAACTGCTAAAAACTGATACGTTTCATATGATATAGAAAAATATATGTAAAATATACACTAAAAATAACGAAAGTGGGGTTTGTCACGTTGGTCGTCGGCTGCTCTGCTGCTTTTTAAAATAAATGTTGGGGATCTCCGTCACCTAAATGTGTCTTCATTTAGACATGTTGACATTAAAAATGGATACTAAAGTTAGATTTGTCAGACAATAATAAAGCAAAACTAAAAAAGTTCTTTATAAAAAGGACAAATACTAAAATCCCCTGATATTTTACATGTAAATCAAGATGTCACGTTACACTTTAGTTATTGCATCATAGGGTCACAACATGACCTCATAGGTGTCACGTGACGCTTTAGTTATTGCATCATAAGGTCACAACATGACCTCATAGGTGTCATGTTACGCTTTAGTTATTGCGTAATGAGGTCACAACATGACCTCATAGGTGTCACGTGACGCTTCGCCCCTCCCCCCCTCACCTGTGCGCCCTGCTCTCTCCTCCCCAGGTGGTGTGGATCATCTTCTACACCGCTCTACATTTCGACTGACCGCGACGGGGACGACTTCCAGTACGAACATTTCTGTCGCGGTAAAATCGGCGAGTGGCGGAGGAACCTCCGCGGCTCGAGGCGCGCCCCGAACCCCGCTCCCACATACAGTATGAACTTTTCAGTGTGCAGTGCATCATGGGAATCCTAGAACGACTTAAAAAAGAGACCCTGAAACGCCACCGCGATGTTCCGAGATCTAATTGTGCTGGCTATTTTTTATTTTATTTAAGGCAAACATGATTACACTTTCACACACATGAACACGTCCTTCATCATCTTCATCTTCCTCCACCTAAACACTAATGAATGCCGTGGGCTCAGAGCGGCTACAGCTCCGGCGGAGCAGACGAGTCGAGGAGAGTTCAGACCGCGAAGACGCGGCGTGTGTTTTACGTCCTCGTGTGTTTATGGGTTTGATCGGTCCGTGAGCGTGAACGGTTTCCTTTTGGTTCTTTTTCAATTTAGAGACCAAACCTTCATTTTTTTATGAATAAAACTACAAGTGAAGGATTGTTTGTGTGTCTTCACTGTTTAATACAAAATACAATAATATTTTAACGAAAATCTGAAATTTCACTCCAAAATGATATATTTGCCTTTAAAAAAAAGAGGAAATAATCAAACGAATTAGTAAAATGTGTTTAATAAATAATTATTTGAATGAGTCATGGCAGCAAAGTGCAGTCGAGGTTTCCTTCCAGTGTGACTCTGTTCTTTTGGTAAAGCTTCATATTGCTTTGAAGGGTTGAGGAAAACCAGAGCTTCCATGTTTTATTTTATTTATTCCATTTTTATTTTACCACTGGATCAAAAGCTTTTTCAAATAAACAACAAAGTAATTAAAAGAACCTGCCGATTGTTTTTTTTCTTCTTGGTAAAAGGTCTGGTGTCAGGCAAAAGGTCAAAGGTCGGCGCAGCTGAAAATCTCACTTGTGCTAATTTTAACTTGGGGGAAACGAATGTCGACCGGACATCCGATCTGCGTCCATGTCCCCTTCAGGCCCATCGGGAGGAAGCGCCGCTCTCCGGACTGAAGCTCAGCTGTTCCTAGGTGTCATGTTTAATCTGTGGCATTGGAGGGTAGAAGTAATATTAAAATAAAGTGTTTTTAATTCTCACACGTAGCTTCTTAACTGTTGTTGGAAATTAATTTAAACTTTGTCTGTGATTTCTCGACAACGTCACTTTGTTGTTGTTTTCAAATCCACGATGCGTTACAGTTTTGTTTCTTTTATAACTTTAAGTATTTTATCTTTAAGAACTTTTGAAAAGCGGT
>CM070097.1:593474-610974 GCA_036178185.1 Liparis tanakae
TTATAAGATGTACCGCCGGAAGTAAGACAGTCCCGGTTCGGTGTTTGGTTGCGTTCACGGCCGCTGCGTAATCTCCGCACCGGGTAACGTTCCCGCTGCGGAGCTCAGAGAACCAGAGAACCGGAGAACCGGAGAACCGGGAGCGCACCACGAGACGGGAACGAACGGGTCCTGAAACGACTCGACCTCCACGGCTCCGGGCCGCTCCTCGTGTGGACGCCAGGGCCTCGAGCAGCGGCCCGTCGGTTGATGACCCTCCGCTCCCTGCAGGGTCGGAGGCTCCGGGGATCTCCGAGGAGCGCGAGCTGCACAGCGAGACCACCGGCTCCCCGGTGGTCTTCAACCCGCACACGGCGCTCTCCATCGAGAAGCAGCGGCAGAAGCTCCCCGTATTCAAGGTTTCCGCTCCGCCCTGAACGCAGCACCGCAGTGTGTCGCGTTTGACTCTGTGTTGACTCTGTTGTTGTTGTTGTTGTTGTTGTTGCTGTTTTCATGGCGTCCTGTTCAGCATAGAAACAACATCTTGTACCTGGTGGAGACGTTCCAGACCGTCATCATCGTCGGGGAGACGGGATGCGGGAAAACCACGCAGCTGCCGCAGGTCAGTGACCCCCCCCCCCCCCCAGGTCATTGTAGCATGGCGGGCCTCAGGTCAGCAACTAGAACCTCCTCCTCCTTCTCTTTTCCTCCTCTCTTCTATCTCCTCCCATCTCCCCTCTTCCTCCTCCCTTCATCCTCCTCCCCTCTTCCTCTTTCTCCTCCCTCCTCCTCCATCCCTTCCTCCTCCTCCTTTTCCCCCCTTCCATATCAAGCTGATAAACCGTAACACTATAACTGAGACTCGTTTACATTATGAAGCCAGCGCACCTCTATCGTATTTCACTTGATAACGTCTTTTATTCCTCTTGTTTATTTGTTCCTCTTGTTTATTATCTTGTCCCTTGTTATTTTCTGCTTCTGTCATTTTATTTGACTACATTCACCTCAAAACGTCAGAGAAACACTGCAGAGGTCACATGACCTGGCCTTGATGCTTCATGGTCTTCTTCTTCTTCTTCTTCTTCTTCTTCTTCTTCTTCTACTTGTTGTTGTTGTTTTTCTTCTTCTTCTACTTGTTGTTGTTGTTGTTGTTGTTGTTGTTCTTCTTCAACTCTTTTATCCCTCCAGTACCTGCTGGAGGCCGGCTGGGCGGCGGAGGGGAAGGTCATCGGCGTGACGCAGCCTCGCCGCGTGGCCGCCATCTCCGTAAGACCGACACACACACACACACACACACACACACACACACACACACACACACACACACACACAATGTGTAGTGACTATTCTCTGGTGTAATGAAGTCTACAGAGGTGTAGAGGGTTAAAGTTAGGGTTAACCTAACGCTCTACAGAGGTGTAGAGGGTTAAAGTTAGGGTTAACCCTAACGCTCTACATAGTGTTAAAGTTAGGGTTGTTAGGGTTAACCCTAACGCTCTACATAGTGTGTAGAGGGTTAAAGTTAGGGTTAACCCTAACGCTCTACAGTGTGTAGAGGGTTAAAGTTAGGGTTAACCTAACGCTCTACATAGTGTGTAGAGGGTTAAAGTTAGGGTTAACCTAACGCTCTACATAGTGTGTAGAGGGTTAAAGTTAGGGTTAACCCTAACGCTCTACATAGTGTGTAGAGGGTTAAAGTTAGGGTTAACCCTAACGCTCTACATAGTGTGTAGAGGGTTAAAGTTAGGGTTAACCTAACGCTCTACATAGTGTAGAGGTTAAAGTTAGGGTTAACCCTAACGCTCTACAGAGGTGTAGAGGGTTAAAGTTAGGGTTAACCCTAACGCTCTACAGAGGTGTAGAGGGTTAAAGTTAGGGTTAACCCTAATGCTCTACATAGTGTGTAGAGGGTTAAAGTTAGGGTTAACCTAACGCTCTACATAGTGTATAGAGGCCCATCTCCAGGTTCTAGTGGTACATTGTGTTATCGCCTTAGAAGACTAGCAGAGGAGTAGAAAACCCTTCAAACCCTTTATATGTGAGCGCAGCTGAAAACAGTTATGCACAAGAAGAACAAGAAGAACTACATTAATATTTACTATAAACATCTTTATTTATAACCTCCTCAATGTCATGACTTTAGTTTATATTCATTCTGTAATTAAACTTATTAATAAAAGTGAGTTTTTATGGGAAACACAAAATTGTCCGGGTGACTTAAGAGACCTGCCTCACGCGTTAGGCCCCTCCCCCTCCCCTCTCTCAGGTAGCTACCCGCGTGGCGGAGGAGCGCGGCGCTCTGATCGGACACGAGGTGGGCTACAGCATCCGGTTCGACGACTGCTCCGACCCCCACGCCACGAGGATCAAGGTACCCCCCCCCCCTCCCCCCCTTCCCGGTGATTGGAGCCTCGGCTCCGGCTCCGGCGTGATGTTCCCGTGTTCTTCAGTTCCTGACGGACGGCATGCTGGTGCGGGAGATGATGTCCGACCCCCTTCTGAAGAAATACAGGTACGAGCACCTGGTCACGCGGAAGCTCCTCCGGCGGTGCGTTCACTGACCCGCCTCATGCGTCGGAGATCTCCACGCCGGAGGCTCTTCAGACGCCATCACGCGTCCCACTGACGGCGGGGACTCGGTTCGCGGTTTTAGGCGTCTCTCTTCCGCCATGCGCTCGCACAGCGGCGGCTTCAGCAGCGTTAACGGCAACACCGGTGTTGCCGTTAACGCTGCTGCGAGTGCCGCCGCTCTCTGACCTCGGACGACGGCCCTGGAGCTCACCGCCGTCTTTGTTCCCGCGCGTTGGACATTTCCGTGACGACGGTGTTGGATTTGTTGTTTGTAGCGGCTCATGTTGTTGTTGTTGTTGTTGTTGTTGTTGTGGTCGTCAGTGTGTTGATGCTGGACGAGGCCCATGAGAGAACCCTGTTCACCGACATCGCCATCGGCCTCCTCAAGAAGGTACTTCAGAGAACGTTACCGTGTCACCAAAACTCCCCCTCAGATCCTCAGAGGGGGAGGGGCCTCCACACCTTCACCTGTCAGGGGGGTGGTGTTGTTGTTGTTGTTATTGTTGTTATTGTTGTTCTTATCCTTTCTTGTTCTTTCTTGTTTTTTGTTGTTGTTTCTTCTTCTTTCTTTTTGTTCTTTGTTCGCCTTCTTGTTCATTCTTCTTCTTCTTCTTCTTCTTCTTCTTCTTCTTCTTCTTCTTCTTCTTCTTCTTCTTCTTCTTCTTCTACAGATTCAGAAGAAGCGGAAGGACCTGCGTCTGATCGTGGCGTCGGCCACGCTGGATGCAAAGGTGAGAGGAGTCCAGACGTCTGAGAAACGAGAAACGAAGACGAGGAGTCGGAGCGCCGGCTGAATGATCGTAAATGTCTAATCATGATGTTCCTCTTCACCTTCGCTCTTAATGTGAAGAAATTCCACGACTTCTTCAACCTGAACGAGTCCGGCGACCCCAACAAGGACACGTGTGGCATCCTGACGGTGGAGGGGCGCACCTTCCCCGTGGACGTGTTCTACACCGTCAGGTGGGGCGTCCTCCCTGAGGGGGGGCTCTGTTGGGCCGCGATGGTGATGGTGATGATGATGTTGTTGTTGTTGTTGTTCAGCCCCGTCCCGGACTACGTGAAGGCCACGGTGGAGACGGTGCTGAAGATCCACGAGACGGAGGCCGACGGAGACGTGTTGGCGTTCCTCACCGGGCAGGTCAGGCTCAGAGGACTCTACACTGTCCTCTTCTTATTCTGAATATTACTTTAACTCTATATTTAATCAGTAACTAAACCAAACTACATTTTAAAAGATGAAAAAATAATATGATATATATATAAGATATACTTGTATAATATATAATATGTGTATGTTATATACACTACCGTTCAAAAGTTTCGGGTCACTTAGAGAAAAGAAAAAAAAGCTGTTGTTTTCCAATGAAAATTACATTAAATTAATCATAAGTCCTCTCTCTACATACAGTAGTTAATGTGGTCATGACTATTCTCTGGTTAGTGAAGTCTCTCTATAGTGAATGTGGTCATGACTATTCTCTGGTTAGTGAAGTCTCTCCATAGTTAATGTGGTCATGACTATTCTCTGGTTAGTGAAGTCTCTCCATAGTTAATGTGGTCATGACTATTCTCTGGTTAGTGAAGTCTCTCCATAGTTAATGTGGTCATGACTATTCTCTGGTGTAGTGAAGTATCTACATAGTTAATGTGGTCATGACTATTCTCTGGTTAGTGAAGTCTCTCCATAGTTAATGTGGTCATGACTATTCTCTGGTTAGTGAAGTCTCTCCATAGTTAATGTGGTCATGACTATTCTCTGGTTAGTAAAGTCTCTCCATAGTTAATGTGGTCATGACTATTCTCTGGTTAGTGAAGTCTCTCTATAGTTAATGTGGTCATGACTATTCTCTGGTGTAGTGAAGTATCTACATAGTTAATGTGGTCATGACTATTCTCTGGTTAGTGAAGTCTCTCCATAGTTAATGTGGTCATGACTATTCTCTGGTGTGTAGAGGTCCATCTCCATGTTCTAGTAATACGTTGTGTTATCGCCTTAGAAGACGAGCGTAGGGGTAGAAAACACTTTAAACCCTTCTTCTTTTATTATAAAAATATATTTATTTAGCATTTTCCAAAAACAGATTATTCCTTGACATTGAAACCCTTTTGATGTCAGCGCAGCTGAAAACAGTTATGCTGGTGAGAGAAGCTCTAAAACCGGCCTTCCTTTGAGCCACAAGAAGAACAACATTAATATTTACTATGAAAATCATTATTTATAACCTCGTCAATGTCTTGACTATATATTTGTATTAATCTTGTATTCATTTAATAAATAAAAATGTGAGTTTTCATGGAAAACACAACATTGTCTGGATGACCCCAAACCTTTAAACGGGAGTATATATATATATATATATATATATATATATATATATATATATATATGTATGTGTGTGTGTGTGTGTGTGTGTAAACATAATTCACCATGTATTCTTTGTCTTCCTGTCCCCCCCCCCCCCCCAGGAGGAGGTGGAGAAGGTGGTGTCCCTCCTGCAGGAGCAGGCCAGGTCTCTGTCCCGCGGCGGCATGAAGAAGCACCTGAGGATCCTGCCCATGTACTCCGGCCTGCCGTTCCCCGAGCAGATGAGGGTGTTCGAGAGGACGCCACCTTCTGTCCGCAAGGTGCACTGCTTTGTTTTGAGTAGAGAAGAATCATGACAAGGCATTTTATGGGGACATTTGTATTTCCATTATTTTGCTTTTATATATATATATATATATATATTAGATCAAATAATTTAATATATATATATACATACACACATATATTCATATATTATGTATATATAAATAGATACATATACATTAATATATATTATATTAATAATATTTAACATTAATATATATATATATATATATATATATACATAGTTACATACATATATTCATATATTATGTATATATAAATAGATACATATACATTAATATATATTATATTAATAATATTTAACATTTATATATATATATATATATTAGATAACATATTGTTATATATACATACATACATACATACATACATATATTATGTATATATAAATAGATACATATACATTATTATATATATATATATTATATATGTCTATCACAGTTGCATCAGAATACTTGTTCTCCAGAATTGACTTTATTGGGTATATTGAGCAGTATATTAAAACAGCAGAGATTCAAAGATCACAAAGCGTCTTAAATTCCCGAATTCCACATGCGGCTCCACTGCCGGTGAAGTTTATCTCGAGGGTCGGACCGCGGTGTGACTCCCTTCTTGCAGGTCGTGGTGGCCACCAACATCGCCGAGACCTCCATCACCATCAACGGCGTGGTGTTCGTCATCGACTGTGCGTTCGTGAAGCTGCGGGCGTACAACCCTCACGGCGCCATCGAGTCGCTGGTGGTCACGCCCATCTCCAAGGCGTCGGCCAGCCAGAGGGCCGGGAGGTCCGGACGCAACCGGCCCGGGAAATGCTTCAGACTCTACACGGGTGAGCGGGGGGCGGGGGGCGGGTGGCGGGGGCGGGGGGGGGCGTAGGGAGAGCCGTGGAAGATCAAAGGATTCGTGCATCGTCAGCATTTTGTGGTTGTATAGAAGTCTATGCTTCATGTGTTGAAGCTGCATTCTCTCTCCGGACCACCAGGGGGCTCCTCTGGTTGGTTTTCAAATGTTCTTCAAAGGTCTCGTTCAGTGTTCGGATGTACGTAGCTCCGCCCCCTCTCGTGTCTCTTCTGGTTGCCAAAAAACAAGATGGCGTCCGCCAAAAGGCCAAACTCGAGGCTTCAGACGTAGTTCACAAAGCAGCGGGCATCGTGCCCCCCCCCTCCCGTAGTCCTCACTGATCGTGCCCCCCCCCCCCCCCCCCAGAGGAGGACTTCGAGAAGCTACCGGCCTCCACCGTGCCCGAGATGCAGCGCACCAACCTGGCGCCCGTCATCCTGCAGCTCAAAGCGCTCGGCATCGACAACGTGCTGCGCTTCAGCTTCCTGTCTGTGAGTGTGTGAAGGGGGGGGGCGTGCGTGTGTGTGTTTAGTGTGCGTGTGTGTTTAATGTGTGTGTCTCTCCGTTCTCCAGCCTCCTCCGGCTCAGACGATGGTTCAGGCTCTCGAGCTTCTCTACGCTCTGGGAGGTAAGAGACCTTCAAGAGTCGCCTTCAAAATAAAAGCCTCCAATCGCAAAGAAATGGGGAAAACGACACAAATTAAATTTTCGGGACAAAAAAGAAAAATGACAAAGGATGAGCTATTTCTTTTCTCTCTCTCTCTCTCTCTCTCTCTCTCTCTCCCTCCCCCCCCCCCCCCTCCCCCTCCAGGCCTGGACAACTACGGCCGCCTGACCGACCCGATGGGCGTGCGGATGGCCGAGTTCCCGCTCAGCCCGATGTTCGCCAAGATGCTGCTGGAGTCGGGCGCCGCCGGCTGCTCCAAGGAGATCGTGAGCATCGCGGCGATGATGCAGATCCAGAACATCTTCGTCCTGCCGGCCAATCAGAAGAAAGCTGCCGTGAGTCGTCGAGGAAACATGAGCATTGATCCGTCGGCGTCAATAACGACGACGTGCCCCCCCCCCTCCCCCCCAGGCCCGAGAGCACAGGAAGTTTGCGGTAGCCGAAGGCGACCACCTCACCATGCTGAACGTGTACGAGGCGTTCCTGAAGGTAGCGCGGCGTGCGGCGGGCGAGGAGTTGATGAAGGAGGTGTTGTTGTTTCCCGATGAAGACTCTTTTGTCTTTGCTCTTCCTCGCAGCACCAGAAGAGTTCCCAGTGGTGCCGCCAACACTTCCTCAACTACAAAGGCCTCCAGCGCGCCGTCACGGTGCGCGAGCAGCTCCGCCGCCTCATGAACAAGTTCAAGGTGCCGAAGACGTCCAGCGAAGGTTAGGACCCGTCATCACCTGTAGCCCCGCCCCTAAAGCGCCCCCTGTCAATCACCTGTAGCCCTGCCCCTAAAGCGCCCCTGTCAATCACCTGTAGCCCCGCCCCTAAAGCTCCCCCTGTCAATCACCTGTAGCCCCGCCCCTAAAGCGGCCCCTGTCAATCACCTGTAGCCCCGCCCCTAAAGCCCCCCTGTCAATCACCTGTAGCCCCTGCCCCTATACAACCAGAGGAGCCCCCTAGTGGTCAGGAGAGAGAATGCAGCTCCAACACATGAAGCATAGACTTCTATACAACCAGAAGAGCCCCCTGGTGGTCAGAGGTCACTGACCTCATACTCTGGTTGTGTCTCAACAGGTGACCCTGACGTGATCTTAAAGTGCATTGTTCATGGATTTTTCGCTAATGCAGCCCGCATTCACCATTCTGGCTCCTATAGGTGAGTCTTCCTCTTCCTCCTCTTCCTCTTACTCTTCCTCCTCCACATGACTCTTGTATTCATTCTTCCCCGTCAGGACTTTACGAGACGACCGTGAGCTTCACATCCACCCCAACTCTGTTCTGTACGGAGAGAAACCTCCCAAATGGTAAGAAGACCCATTCCAACTTGACTAATCCTCTGCAAAAGGTTTCTGCCTAGAAGCTCCTCTTCCAAAGCTCCTCTTTGAACGAGGAGCTTTGGAAAGAAACGGCAGCGTCTTGCAAAGTAACGTCTCCTCTCCAGGGTGGTGTTCAACGAAGTCGTGCAGACGGCCAAATACTACATGCGCGACGTGACGGCCGTCGAGTCGTCCTGGTTGGTCGAGCTGGCCCCTCACTTTTACAAGCAGGCCCAGGTGTGTGTGTGTGTGTGTGTGTGTGTGTGTGTGTGTGTGTGTGTGTGTGTGTGTGTGTGTGTGTGTGTGTGTGTGTGTGTGTGTGTGTGTGTGTGTGTGTGTGTGTGTGTGTGTGTGTGTGTGTGTGTGTGTGTGTGTGTGTGTGTGTGTGTGTGTGTGTGTGTGTGTGTGTGTGTGTGTGTGTGTGTGTGTGTGTGTGTGTGGCATATTTCTATGTCCTGTATTGGAAAAGCAGGAGAACCATATATATACATATATATATATATATATACACTTTATTTATTCGTATATTTATTCATATATTTTATTACATATATGTATATCTATATATACTTATTTATTTATTTGTATATTTATTCATATATTTTATTATATATGTATACATATATAAATAAATATATTTATTTAAATGTTTTATTTATATAATTTTTTATATATAGTGTTTTATATATATATATGCATTTATTTTATATATACATTTATTTTATATATATTTATATATACTTGTTTATGTATATATATGTATACATATATAAATATATATTGATATTTATACATAAATGTATAAATATGTATAAATAAATGTTGCTTGTGGTCTGTGGTTTCCTGTGTCTTCAGCACGGCTCTCTGGCCAGCAAAAGGTCCCGGATCCTCTGAACCTCAACGAGGAGGAGGAGGAGGAGGAGGAGGAGGAGGAGGAGGAGGAGGAGGAGGAGCGTGCTCCGTTGTGTGTATAAAGAGATATTATATTTACACAATGCCCTTCCCCCCCCCCCCCCCCCCCCCCCCCCACACACACACACACTCGTGTGGCCGTGCCAGAGGGGGATCGAGAGAATTATTTTTTTTTGGGCGTCGACACACCGTGGTAGTTTCTATGTGACGAGAGAGCTCTCTCAGTGTGTGTGTGTGTGTGTGTGTGTGTGTGTGTGTGTGTGTGTGTGTGTGTGTGTGTTGACCACACTGTATATAGTCCGAGGCTCGGGTCCAGATCCGGTTCTTGGCTTCATTATTTTTTAATTGCTGCATGATGAACAGCGGTGAGGCCCGGGTGGCTTTAATATGTTTTTATCAGGTCCATTTCATTTTGTATTTCTTAGCTTTCCACACCTTCTCTCTCTCACACACACACACACACACACACACACACACACTTGTATAAATACTTATTTTCAGGGAACCCGCCGCAGAGGGAGACGAACACTGACACTGTGAAAAGACCTCCTTTATCTTTATTCTACTGATCCTGGTTTTCCATACGCAGTGGCCTTGTCACCACTCTGTGCCAATTTATCTTTGCATTTCAGACGTTCACATTTCTTTATTTATTTTTTTAAAGACGGAATGTGAAAAAAAAAAATAACTAAGCATTGTACAAGAAAAGCTGTGAAATCCAAAAGAAATCCGACGAGAACAAGAAGAAGTGCCATTATTTAGTTCCTGTGACGTTCACTCATTCCAGAGCCTCAAAGAAACGGAGATCTTCAATCCCATCATCTCTTCCTCTCACGGCTGTTGTTTGTTGTTGTTGTTGTTGTTGTCGACCAGCTGTTAAAAAAACAAACAACGGCCAGTTATTTGCGATTTCCATATCGACCGCTCGTCTTCTCCGTTTCCTGCTTTTTGGCGTTGTTTTTGTACGTTTTTCTCCCGAGGTATCTCAGCCCCTGAACGCACCAGTGAGCAGTGCATTAAAGGTTTTGTCATTTGCTTTTCAAATATGTTTTTTATTTCCTTCTTGAGGTTATGTAGGTAGACGAAGTGAGACGGAACCCCAGAAGAACTCGCCGCCGTAGATGGGGACTCCAACTCGAGTTAGAAGAATAGAACGAGTACCTCTTGCATGTGACGCGGTACTTGGCGTAGACCCTTAGGACCACCTTGTTCATCCCCACTCGCCATCTCTCTCACATGCTCCAATAAAGCCTTATGGTCATGAAGTGGGAGTCGGCTTCTTTTTTTAAATGTGTGTTTTTACAATTGCTTAAGTAAGACTTTAAAAGAGCCAAACACATCTCAAAATAGGAGGACAATGTCTCTAATCAATTACAAAATAATTGGAAATATATGTCACATTATATTACTCTTTCTATATATATATATTTAAATATGTTTAATTATATATAAATATATTTATATATAAATATACATTTTTATATATATTTATTTATATAATATATATTTGTGTATATATATATATATACATATGTATATATAAATATTTTTATATAAATATGTACATTTTTCGTCATGTCAGGAAACAGAATAAAATACATGAACGCAGCAAACTTATGAATGGAGAAAAAAAAAGAAATGTGAATTGCATTATTTTAAAATCGCTAATCCACGTTATTTAACACCAGGCATTTATGTGTTGGTTTCCATTGAGGTAAACAGGATATCACATGTGATGCTTCTCTACTGCTCTCATTAGAATTAAGGACTCAACAGTCAAGCGATGGCGTGTCTGGCCTCATGGGTTGCCGTCTAAATGTCAGATTCATGTCGTGTTGAGGGAAGAAATATGTTAAAAATCGTCAAGTTTTTCTTAGTGTCTGTTTGAATTATTTAGCCTTTTCTGTCATTTTTGTGGAATACGAATTGAAAAAAAATATTGTCTTTTCTTGTACTTTTCCTTGCATGCAGTGTACAATTTCACCTGCAAGTGTCGCTGTTGCACCACAGACCGGCCCACTGCGGGAGCGAGCGTCTCCGGATGTTTTAGTTCACTATAAAAAGCTTGCTTTGACCTATTCATTTTGATGGGCCTTTTAATATGTCCAAATGAAGGTTAGAGCCACCAGAAGGTAAGAGAAGACACACCTTTATTAAAAAGAAGAGATGGAATATGCAATATGCAGTGTTTTTCTCTCTCCAGATGGCAGAAACAAAAGCATAAAAAAGTCACCAAAAACACATTCCCCGCTCTGCGACACATCTCCAACGTGAACACTGTTTCTTGCACTGAACACGTGCTGAAACCTCCCGCAGTTATCTGGAAAACACCACCAAAAATGAATAAAAACAGCTACACCTGCATAAAAACTGCACCAACAGATACGATCTCACATAGGCTCACATTTTTGGTGAGAATATGAAGACAGGAGGAGGAGGAGGAGGAGGAGGAGCATCCCTTACAATACTATTATTTTATATTTACTTTAATTATCGTTAATTACTTTTCCTGATTTTACATTTTTTCTCAAGTGTGTTCAATTAAATTACAGAATAAAACAACCAGGGGCAGGCCGGTGGTATTCTGGACAGAATTTGCAATTTCACCATTAAATCTTTTTACACCTATACTAATATCAAATTACATTATGCTTTTGTCAACCTTCAACACATTTGTTTAATCAAACTATAAGTATATATGTATTCTATATTTATACAAATGTATGTATATAATATTAATATTGTATTATATATAAATATAATAAATATTATATATATGAATATATTAATACATAAATATTATATATATTATATTTAGATTCATATATATGTATGTATACAATATCTATATATATATATAATACAAATGTATATATATTACATATATATATATATATATATTATATTTAGATTCATATATATATATATTATATTTTTATATAAATCTATATCTATATTATATCTATATAATATATATATATATATATATATATATATATACATATATATTTAGAGTCATATATATATATTATTTATATAATATATATAACATTTATATATAAATATATATATATAGTATTTATATTCTATATATTATATTTAGATTCATATATATATATATATATATATATATATATATATTTATACATAAATATATATATATATATCTATATATATATATATATATATATATAAATATATATAATATTTAGCTTCATATATATATATATATATATTTATACATAAATATATATATATATATATATATCATATTTATATATAATATATATATATATATATTATATATAAATATATATAATATTTAGCTTCATATATATCATATTTATATATAAATCTCTCTCTCTATAAATATATATAATATTATATATATATGATTTAAACTATGAGCCCACCAGAGGGCAGCTGAAGCTCACCTCTCAGGTGAGCGCTGAGCAGAGAGGGAGAAAGAGAAGAGAAGAGAAGAGAAAAGAAGAGAAGAGAAGAGAACCAAGCTGCTTCCCCTGAACACAGCCTCACCTGTAGAGCTGCCGGCCATCCAGTGAGTCACACCGACATGAATACCAATAAACGGCTAAAGTCCTCAAGGCCCCCCACAGGGAGCTAGCGCGTAGCTGCGTTAGCTCGTCCGCTATGCTAGCTGTGCTCATAGACACGTGTTCATGTTCACATTGAGATAATAATAACTACTCATGTTGGTCTGATCAACAACAACAACAACAACAACAACACACACCCGGTGACAGGGAAAACATGAGTTACCGCAGGTTGATTTATTTTAATGTTTTGCTTTATTTGTGAAGCCTTGTGACTTTGCGACACCCATTGTGTGTGTGTGTGTGTGAGAGTAGAGTGTGTGTGAGAGAGTAGAGTGTGTGAGTGAGAGAGTAGAGTGTGTGAGTGAGAGTAGAGTGTGTGTGTGTGTGAGAGTAGAGTGTGTGTGTGTGTGTGTGAGAGTAGAGTGTGTGTGAGAGAGTAGAGTGTGTGAGTGAGAGAGTAGAGTGTGTGAGTGAGAGTAGAGTGTGTCTGAGAGTAGAGTGTGTGTGTGAGAGAGTAGAGTGTGTGAGTGAGAGTAGAGTGTGTGAGTGAGAGTAGATTGTGTGTGTGAGAGAAAGTAGAGTGTGTGAGTGAGAGAGTAGAGTGTGTGAGTGAGAGTAGAGTGTGTGTCTGAGAGTAGAGTGTGTGTGAGTGAGAGTAGAGTGTGTGTGTGAGAGTAGAGTGTGTGTGTGAGAGAGTAGAGTGTGTGAGTTAGAGTAGAGTGTGTGTGTGAGAGAGTAGAGTGTGTGAGTGAGAGTAGAGTGTGTGTGTGAGAGAGTAGAGTGTGTGAGTGAGAGTAGAGTGTGTGAGTGAGAGAGTAGAGTGTGTGAGTGAGAGTAGAGTGTGTGTGTGAGAGAGTAGAGTGTGTGAGTGAGAGTAGAGTGTGTGAGTGAGAGTAGAGTGTTTGTGTGTGTGTGAGAGAGTAGAGTGTGTGAGTGAGAGTAGAGTGTGTGTGTGAGAGAGTAGAGTGTGTGAGTTAGAGTAGAGTGTGTGTGTGAGAGAGAGTAGAGTGTGTGAGTGAGAGTAGAGTGTTTGTGTGTGTGTGAGAAAGTAGAGTGTGTGAGTGAGAGTAGAGTGTGTGTGTGAGAGAGTAGAGTGTGTGAGTGAGAGTAGAGTGTGTGTGAGAGAGTAGAGTGTGTGAGTGAGAGTAGAGTGTGTGTGTGTGTGTGTGAAAAATACCAATAATCATATCCCCCCCCCCCATTGTGACATAAAAATGAAAATGTTCTACAAACTTACGCATTTGTTATTTGAGTAAATCCAAATGTTATAAATATACAGTATGTATGTATATATATATATATATATATATATATATATATATATATATATATATATATACATATATACATATATACATACATGCATATATGTATTTATTTTTATTTATTTCAATGATTTGTACACATTACTAGAAAACAAAAAATAACAAATACTTACAAATGACATAACACGACAACCACGAACCATCAGACAGAAAAACACAGACATGAGTCAAACATCATCATCCTCATCATCATCATCATCATCATCATCATCATCATCATCATCATCATCATCATCATCATCATCATCATCATCATCATCATCATCGTCATCATCATCATCATCATCATCATCATCATCATCATCATCATCATCATCATCATCATCATCATCATCATCATCATCATCATCCTCACAAGTCATCATCATCCTCATCATCATCATCATCCTCATCATCATCATCATCATCATCATCATCATCATCATCATCATCATCACCATCATCATCATCATCATCATCGTCATCATCACCATCATCATAATCATCATCCTCATCATCATCATCATCCTCCTCCTCATCATCATCATCATCATCATCATCATCATCATCATCATCATCATCATCATCATCATTATCATCATCATCCTCCTCCTCATCATCATCATCATCATCATCATCATCATCATCCTCCTCCATATTTAACTATAACAATTGTATTTATTTCACTGTTACCACCGTCCCCCCGTCCCCCCCCCCCCCCCCCGCTGTGGTTCCGGTTCCACTCTGTTGCCCATTAGCGTTGCGTAACCACGGTGATTAATGGCGTGCGTGTGACTCGAGTGTTCTTCGACATATTTTTGGGTGAAAAAAACACCACAAAAAAGAAATCATTGACTCCCAGAATGTTTAACGTGTTCTGTTGTTGCTGAGGCCTCTGGGGGGGGGGGGGGGGGGGGGGGAGTCATGTGTGACTTGTAATGAGCCGCTGGTCAAAGTCTGGAAGCAAAACTAGTGCAGGTTAATATCCCCCTCAATGAACAGCCAGTGGTAAGTGAATACCCCCCCATTCAAAATCCCGATAATAATTCAACGTTATTTCACACGTTATTCTTTCCGATACGTCGTGGTGTTCGGCACGAGAACCAGAGGCTCTCTTCTTGTTTTATTTCATTTTTTAAAGTAGCTGGATGCATGAAGAAAAAGAATATCTAAAAAAAGAACGAAGACGAAGAAGATTTCAAGCGTGGGAGGAATTTTTACATTTGAAGGGATGGAGGATGCAATCAGTAGCGTGGAGGGGGGGGGGACTCGCGGGGGGAGGGGCCTCCTCGCCGGGTGACAAATTGAAAGTGTCTGAGCCGAGTTTATAGCCCTGATCAGGTCAAACGAAAAATATTGGAGGTCCGGGCGAAGAGACAGGCCCGCCTGGCGCAGATGAATGGACTGATCATTTCTTATTGAGAAACAATTCCTAAAAGGTAGTTTACTGTGTGACCGGGGAAGCGGCGAGCGGGAGAGAGCGGAGCGCCCCCCCTCGCCGCCCCCCCCTGACCCTTCCTCCACCGCCCGGGATTAAATGGATAGAGAGAAGGCTGGTTTCTGATGGCACTCCTCCGCCGGAGAGACACTCCATTTGTTATGAAGTAGGGGTTCTGATGAAGTGTAGGGAGCCCCCCCCCCCCCCCCCCCTCCACAAGGCCGGCCTTCAGTCTGCTTCACGTGAAATGGATGGAAGGAGCCGATTGAATTTTACACTCCCCCGGTCGTGATTAATGTGCTCGCCGTCTCGTGCAGTGGCGCCACGCCGCCACTAGCTGGTGCTCAAGCTGCTCTTGTGTGTGTGTGTGTGTGTGTGTGGGGGGGGGGGCAGAGGAACCGGGCCTTTCCGTGGACTCCTCGTGGCGCTAATAGAAAGCCTCTGCTCTCGCCCACTCGTTATTACTTCACGCTCCGTTCCTCCCGTGATGTCAAGTCATCACTTAACCGGCCGTGAAGGGCGAGCGGCCCGGCGCCGGCTGCCAGGCCGCGTTACCGGATCCTTAACAGACGCTCCACGCCGTCCGTTCACTTATTCATTTGTCCTTCAGAGGTAAATATATATATATATTTATTTATTTTCAATCCCCACAGATTTACAACGAGACGTAAACACGGGAGTTTTCTTCTTCTTTTTTACAGCGATTAAGGGTGATGGTGTTAAAGTCAGCCATGGCGACCCGAAGCCCAGGCCTCCTCGGAGGAGATGAGGGAGGCGTGGCTTAAGGAGCAGGAGGAGATGAGAGGCGTGGCTTAAGGAGCAGGAGGAGATGAGAGGCGTGGCTTAAGGAGCAGGAGGAGATGAGAGGCGTGGCTTAAGGAGCAGGAGGAGGAACACGAGAGATGAATTAAGAGGTAACTAAGTGGAGGAGCCGGACTGAGGGAGCAGGATTCATTTAGCCTAAATAATGTATGGAGAGAGAGAGAGAGGGAGGGCGAGGGAGAGAGAGAGAGAGGGCAGATCCCATTTTAAGATTTATTAATCTCTAATCCCAAACTCTTGTTCTTCTTGTTCTTGTTCTTCTTGTTCTTGTTCTTCTTCTTGTTCTTCCACAGACGTGTTTCCCGTGTCCTCGGTACACACTCATCGCATGCGTTCATGCAGTTATCGGCGCAATAGAATCTCCTTTAACCGGATTGCCCCCCCCCCCCCCCTCGTCCTCCGTGGTCCAAACCCTCCGGTGGGTGATGGATGGATCTGTCTCCCCTCCAGGTTGCGGTAGCATCTGTTGCACCTGGCGACCGTGAACACGCAGATCGGAGGCCGCCGGTGTCTGTGCCGGTGTCTGTGTCTGTGCTGGTGTCTGTGTCTGTGCCGGTGTCTGTGCTGGTGTCTGTGCCGGTGTCAGTGTCTGTGTCTGTGCTGGTGTCTGTGTCTGTGCTGGTGTCAGTGTCAGTGTCTGTGTCTGTGCCGGTGTCTGTGCCGGTGTCTGTGCTGGTGTCTGTGCTGGTGTCAGTGTCTGTGTCTGTGCCGGTGTCTGTGTCTGTGCTGGTGTCTGTGCCTGTGTCTGTGCTGGTGTCTGTGTCTGTGCTGGTGTCTGTGTCTGTGCCGGTGTCTGTGTCAGTGTCTGTGTCTGTGCTGGTGTCTGTGCCGGTGTCAGTGTCAGTGTCTGTGTCTGTGCTGGTGTCTGTGTCTGTGCTGGTGTCTGTGTCTGTGTCTGTGCCGGTGTCTGTGTCAGTGTCTGTGTCTGTGCTGGTGTCTGTGCCGGTGTCAGTGTCAGTGTCTGTGTCTGTGCTGGTGTCTGTGTCTGTGCTGGTGTCTGTGTCTGTGCCGGTGTCTGTGTCAGTGTCTGTGTCTGTGCCGGTGTCAGTGTCTGTGTCTGTGCTGGTGTCTGTGTCTGTGTCTGTGCCGGTGTCTGTGTGCGGGACGTTTTCTTTGGTGGTTAATGGTGGAAACTGAACGTGAGGCCCCTCCCCCTCTCAGGTCACAGATTGGATCGGCACAAGATTTTTGGAAAGGAGCAATCGTGCTTTTCTGTCCCTGATGACAATATTGATCAACCATGATCAATATTGGCAGATGCAGTTTTATTTTTGCATGAAAAACACAACATTCAAGTGATATTTTTTATTTTTTTGTATTTTTATTGAATAGAAACAAAACAATTGTCAAATATTGTTAATTATGTGTATTTTTTATCTGCTTCTATCTGCTGTGAGGAAGCTAAACGGGTCAGAATGAATCTCTAATATCCATCTTTACATACCTCCTGCA
>CM070097.1:620974-628474 GCA_036178185.1 Liparis tanakae
CACACACACACTCTCACACACACACACACACACACTCTCTCACACACACACATACACACACACACACTCTCTCACACACACACATACACCCCCACACACTCTCTCACACACACACACACACACACACTCTCTCACACACACACACACACACACGGTGTTCTCCAGGCGTCGGGGTCAAGACCTGCGTCTGAACCTCGTTATCCGGGTGAGAGGCCGGAGCGCGTCCTTAAGTCACAGCACGCCGCCGCCTGCTCCGCCTCCTCCTCCGCTCCTCCTGCGCCTCCTCCTCCTCCTCCTCCTCCTCCTCCTCCTCCTCAGCTCGTGTGTGTGTGTGTGTGTGTGTGTGTGTGTGTGAGACGCGGTGCCGAGGCTGAATGAGAACAGATGGAGATTTGCTTTTTAATTAACCTGCAGCCTCACGGGCTGAGAACAGGCCTCGGCCCGTGAATAACACGGAGCGCGTGTGTGTGTGTGTGTGTGTGTGTGTGTGTGTGAGCTGCAACGTGAGTGGGTATGACTTTGTGTGCGTGTGTGTGTGTAGAGTAGCCGGAGCATCGACCCCCCCCCCCCCCCCCTCCCTAGAGCGGGGCGTTTTATTTCTCATTAGCGGGCAGCAAACTGCTGGGGGATGAAATTTGCTAACAGGAATTAAAAGTGCATTAACACATCTGAGAGATTCATTTCTGCTAATAGTTTTATTAGCGCTCTGACCTTTCAGTTCATTACAGGACTGGGGGGGGGGGGGGGGACGGACGGACCTCGAGCCTCGGAAAGCTGCTTTTAATTGGTTGACTTTGGGGATGTGGAGATGATGATAATGCAATATTATTATGATTATACTAATAATAATGATAATAATGATAATAATGATAATGATAATAATCATAATAATGATTATTAAGATTATTATGTGGAGATGTACATCGTCACAGTTTCATAACAATTACAATAATTAAACCACGACTTCTATCGCGTTCCCGTTTCCTGCATCCAACCCGAATATCCCCAAAAAGAACCAGTAATATCTCATCTTATTTTATATTAAGTTATATTATATTATCTTATATTATATTAACTTATATTATATTATCTTATATTAACTTATATTATCTCATCTTATCTTATATTATCTCATCTTATCTAATTGTATCTTATATTGTCTTATCTTATATTATCTTCTCTTTTCTTTTTTTCTCTTAAATTAGCTTCTTTTCTTTCATCTTATTTTAATTTATATTATCTTATCTTATATTCTCTTCAGTTATCTTCTTATACAACATGACCTTTTCTAGTCTCTACTATTATATATAATAATTCATTAGTTTTCACATTGCAACATCATTATTAATGTTACAATGTGAACAACTAATTAATTATTATTATTAATAATAATAACAAACGTTCTAACCGCCGGCGGACCTCCGGTTTCCTCGCGGTGCTTTCAGGCTCCACATGCTGAGAAACTCGTATAAAATGTCTTTATTAATTCTTTATCCCCTAATCATTTAAATCATGCTTTGTTGTTGTTGTTGTTGTTGTTGCCATTAAAGAAGACTTAAAGAAAGAAAATGTGAAATAGTTGTTGAATATATTAATTAATTATCTATCCGTCCCTAAGAAATATTCTGGTTAATCGGGACAATCTGTGACTCCTCTGGTTGTAGAGAAGTCTACGCTTCATGTGTGAACGCTGCATTCTCTCTTCTGACCACCAGGGGGCTCCTCTGGTTGTAGAGAAGTCTACGCTTCATGTGTTTTTGGGGATTGGAAGGGCGACGCGTCGGCGACCAATCGAAGGCCTCGCCTCCCAAAAAACGGCGTTTGAAATTCAGCAAAGAACGAGCCGCCGAAGGTTATAATTGATGTTTGTTTTCTCTCCTTTTTTATTTATTTATCGGAAAGCAAGTGAGACAAGTTGCGATGTAATTTGCTTTTACCCTGTTCCCGATAATTAGCACCTTACAGAAACGGAATAACATTGACGAGAAGGTCAATAATCCTGATCTATAGTGAAATTAATCCTGCTATCGACACGACGAGCAAACAATACAATTAAGAGCGGGGGGGGGGGGGGTGTCTTTTATCTCCTGTGCAGAAATCCTATGAAGGTTTCTAATTAATTCATCTATTGTTAATGAAGGCGGAGCGAGGAGCCGGGGATTACACACGAGAGGGAAGCCACGCGGCGGAGATACCGGCCGCATGATTGCTTTTGTTTTTAACTTGCTGTCCATTTATTGGTCTTTTCTTTTTTGAAATGAGCTGAACCTCTTCAGCACAAGTTAAAGTTTAGTTTTAAGTAGGCAATAAGTTATTAAATAAACCATAAACAATGTTGAGTAAATTAGATATTCTTGCACACGTTTTTCTTATTAACAACCATACGCCCACTTCCTTAATCGCTTTGTTGACTCAGCGTAAAACATTCATCCACACGTTCACCGAAACCGTTGGTTTGTGTTTAGAGACGAGAAGAGGGCGTCGGCTCTAACTCAGGAACCTTTAACTCACAAACCTTTAACTCACAAACCTTTAACTCACAAACCTTTAACTCACAAACCTTTAACTCACAAACCTTTAACTCACAAACCTTTAACTCACAAACCTTTAACTCACAAACCTTTAACTCACAAACCTCTAACTCACAAACCTTTAACTCACAAACCTTTAACTCACAAACCTCTAACTCACAAACCTTTAACTCACAAACCTCTAACTCACAAACCTTTAACTCACAAACCTTTAACTCACAAACCTTTAACTCAGGAACCTTTAACTCACAAACCTTTAACTCACAAACCTTTAACTCAGGAACCTTTAACTCACAAACCTTTATCTCAGGAACCTTTAACTCACAAACTTTTAACTCACGAACCTTTAACTCACAAACCTATAACTCACAAACCTCTAACTCACGAACCTTTAACTCACAAACTTTTAACTCACGAACCTTTAACTCACTAACTCACAACCTTTAACTCACAAACCTTTAACTCAGGAACCTTTTAACTCACAAACCTATAACTCACAAACCTTTAACTCACAAACCTAACTCAACAAACTAACTCAGCCTAACTCACAAACCTCAACTCACAAACCTTACTAACTCACACAACCTTTAACTCACAAACCTTTAACTCACAAACCTTTAACTCACAAACCTTTAACTCACAAACCTTTACTCTAACTCACAAAACCTCTAACTCACGAACCTTTAACTCACAAACTTTTAACTCACGAACCTTTAACTAACAAACCTCTAACTCACAAACCTTTAACTCACAAACTTTTAACTCACGAACCTTTAACTCACAAACCTATAACTCACAAACCTCTAACTCACAAACTTTAACTCACAAACTTTAACTCCTGAAACCTTTAACTCACAAACCTTTAACTCAGACCTTTAACTCACAAACCTTTAACTCACGAACCTTTAACTCACAAACCTATAACTCACAAACCTTAACTCACAAACCTTTAACTCACAACCTTTAACTCACAAACCTTTAACTCACAAACTTTAACCTTTAACTAACAAACCTCTAACTCACAAACCTTTAACTCACAAACTTTAACTCAGGAACCTTTAACTCACAAACCTTAGCTAACTCAGAACCTTTAACTCACAAACCTTTAACTCACAAACCTTTAACTCACAAACCTTTAACTCACAAACCACTCACCTAACTCACAAACACTCAAACCTTTAACTCAGAACCTTTAACTCACAAACCTTTAACTCACTTAACTCACAACAACTCTAACTCACAACCTTTAACTCACAACCTTTAACTCACAAACCTTTAACTCACAAACCTTTAACTCACAAACCTTTAACTCACAAACCTTAACTCAGGAACCTTTAACTCACAAACCTTTAACTCAGGAACCTTTAACTCACAACTTTAACTCTTTAACTCACAACCTTAACTCACAAACTTAACTCAACCTTTAACTCACAAACCTTTAACTCACAGAACTTTAACTCACCTTTAACTCACAAACCTTAACTACCTTTAACTCACAAACCTTTAACTCACAAACCTTTAACTCAGGAACCTTTAACTCACAAACTTTTAACTCACGAACCTTTAACTCAACAAACCTTAACTAACTCAGAACTTTAACTCACAAACCTTTAACTCAGGAACTTTAACTCACAAAACCTTTAACTCACAAACCTTAACTCACACCTTTAACTCTAACCTTTAACTCACAAACCTTTAACTCACAAACTTTTAACTCACAAACCTTTAACTCACAAACCTTTAACTCACAAACCTTTAACTCACAAACCTTTAACTCACAAACTTTTAACTCACGAACCTTTAACTCACAAACCTTTAACTCAGGAACCTTTAACTCACAAACCTTTAACTCAGGAACCTTTAACTCACAAACCTTTAACTCAGGAACCTTTAACTCACAAACTTTTAACTCACGAACCTTTAACTCACAAACCTATAACTCACAAACCTCTAACTCACAAACCTTTAACTCACAAACCTTTAACTCACAAACCTTTAACTAACAAACCTCTAACTCACGAACCTTTAACTCACAAACCTTTAACTCAGGAACCTTTAACTCACAAACCTTTAACTCAGGAACCTTTAACTCACAAACCTTTAACTCACAAACGTTTAACTCACGAACCTTTAACTCACAAACTTTTAACTCACAAACCTTTAACTCACGAACCTTTAACTCACAAACTTTTAACTCACAAACCTTTAACTCAGGAACCTTTAACTCACAAACCTTTAACTCACAAACCTTTAACTCACAAACTTTTAACTCACGAACCTTTAACCCACAAACTTTTAACTCACAAACCTTAACTCACAAAGTTACGGTGGATTCATTTCGCTCCGAAGCTGAAAAACTTTATTACTCCTTCAACCAAACAGCAACCTGCTGTTCTGGAAAGGTCAAGCCAATGCTTACGTGCCCTACAGCTGCATTCTCTCTCCTGACCACCAGGGGTGACTCCTCTGGTTGTATAGAAGTCAATGCTTCGCGTGTTGAAGCCAAATTCTCTCAACTGACCAGCAGAGGACGACTCTCCTGGTTGTATAGAAGTCTATGCTTCATGTGTTAAAGCTGCATTCTCTCTCCTGACCACCAGGGGGCTCCTCTGGTTGTATAGAAGTCTCTCTAGTGACTCTACTTCTCTTGATGTCTTCCCTCAGTAAACATGTAAACATGAGTTTATGTCTCAGTCTCTAGTTTCAAGTCTTCTTCTATACAGCCTGATGTCATCATTTAGACTTTATGGTCATCTAGAGACCATGAAGCAGGGGGCGCTTTAGGGGCGGGGCTACAGGTGATTGACAGGGGGCGCTTTAGGGGCGGGGCTACAGGTGATTGGCAGGGGGTTTTAGGGGCGGGGCTACAGGTGATTGACAGGGGGCGCTTTAGGGGCGGGGCTACAGGTGATTGACAGGGGGCACTTTAGGGGCGGGGCTACAGGCCAGGTCCACTCACCATTCCTACCTTTCACAATAAAAGCCCGAGACATGTGGCTAACGGTTGACCAGCTGGGAACTCAAATTCACTCAGAGCATTCCGGTAAAAGGAAACTCGATCAATAAACACCTCCCAGTAGCTTCAAGCCGTACAACAGTTTACCTCCGACGGGAACCTGGACGTCGGTCGTTTTTTCCTGTTTTTTTGCAGACATTTGCACATTTCCATCGCTGCCGGTGTGAACCCGACCGGCCGCGTGATTTGTGTCAACAGAAGCATCGTCGGGGAGCTGCTTCCCAACAGGGCGAGCTGCTTCAAGACATTACGCAGTAGGATGATTGGATGAAAACACCTGTCAATCAAATCGGCCGAGCCGTGGTGGCAGCCTCGGAGGGTCGACTCAGATCCTTTGAACAAAGAGAACACGAAGAAGAAACTGTTAGGAAACTGTTGGTGTTCGTAAGAACCCTCAGACGCGTCAGTTCAATACAGTTTATTTTTAACAGCCCATTTTCACAAATTACAAATGTGCCTCAGAGGCTTTACAATCTGTACACATGGACATCCCTGACCTTTGACCTTTGACCTCACATCAGATCAGGAACAACTCCCACACAACCCTTCAGGGGGGAAAAAGGGAAGAACCCTTCAGGAGAGAACAGAGGAGGATCAATAGCCGTCATGTGACCAGATGAACATGATATTGTATGATAGTTGGTAGTCGGCATGGACCACGATCCAGATCCATCAGGTGGAGCTAGAGAGGAGGAGTGGGCGGGGCTTCAGCAGCGCCATGGCTTCAGACCAGCAGGTCCAATGGACCCAATGAGATGTGATGTCACGAGGACTCCGGAAACCATTCGTGGTCTTAAAAAAGCCTGAAAAGCGGCGAACGGTATTTCCTAGGTACCTTTTTGCCACTACCTCACCACAGCCGACATGAAGCAGGCTCAAGAGCTCCTCGGTAGCAGCGCTCACACGGGACGCTCCGCCCGCCCGCAGCAGATAACCGGCTGCGGTGCCGTTTCCAGCCGAGCAGTTTTAACTGGCGTTCGGACCGGCCCGGGGATCCAGAGGGGGGGGGGGGGGGGGGGGGGGCAGAGGCCAAGCGCGGCGGGGGGCCGCCCGCAAAGGGATGGTTGCATCCGAGCGGTCGGAGGGGCCGAAGAAGGATTGCCTTTCAAGAGTTACGAGCCATTAAATCAGAGCCGGGAAATCTCAAGGTTCCCCAAGACTGCTGCACAAGGAATCTGGGCCCGAGAAATATTGTTTATGGTTTAAAAAGCCGGGCGATGGATTTATAAAAGAAACATTCATCACGGCAGGAAAACGGAACAAAACATTCCGGAAATAAATACTCAGTCTATAGGTATACTTGTCACCCGGACAGCACAATAACAAGTGAATTGGGGGGGAGATCCTTCATTTGCTGGCAGCTGGCCCCCAAACACGCTCTGTGACTGTGTGTGTGTGTGTGTGTGTGTGTGTGTGACTGTGTGTGTGTGTGTGTGTGTGTGTGTGACTGTGTGTGTGTGAGAGTGTGTGACTGTGTGTGTGTGTGTGACTGTGTGTGTGTGTGTCGGTTTAAATGCCTTCATAGGGTCACAAAGCAGGTTGGTGTTTCTTACCCGTGTTTAATTGGATACAATGATATAAAGATTTAATGAAAGAATACTTTCATTAAATAGATGATTTATTTCTTTAATGGTCGGGAATCTGAAGTATTATGTAAATATATATAAATATATATATATATATATATATATATTTATATATATATATATATATATATATATATATATATATATATATATATATATATATATATATATATATATACATATGAATATATATATACACATTTATATAAATATATATATATATATATATATATATATATATATATAAATATATATGTATTTTTTTCTCCACTTTCGACATTGCCGAGATGAGCGAGTCCTCCGGTAAACCTGATTAACGGTATTGATTATCCCAGGAAAATAAAATAAAAGACGATGTCTGGGAGCG
>CM070097.1:675974-678474 GCA_036178185.1 Liparis tanakae
AAAAAAAAAGAGGGGGGGGGGTTCTATTGGTGTTAATATAATTACAATGGGTTTTTATGAAGGGAGGAGGGGGGAGGGGGGGAGGGGGGGTCATTCTCTCAAATGGGTTTTTATCGTCTTCAATTTGTGGAAAGAAAAGCTGATAAAAAGCTTCATGATGCTTTAATGTGGCATCGATTTGCATGAATCTCTCTCGGTAATTATCAACTTACCCCCCCCCCCCTGGAACGACAGAAACCGTAGATTCTGATAAGAGAGAGAATGTGTGTGTGTGTGTGTGTGTGTGTGTGTGTGTGTGTGTGTGTGTGTGTGTGTGTGTGTGTGTGTGTGTGTGTGTGTGTGTGTGTGTGTGTGTGTGTGTGTGTGTGTGTGTGTGTGTGTGTGTGTGTGTGTGTGTGTGTGTGTGTGTGTGTGTGTGTGTATCTTCCACTCTCCATCTCCCCATTTTTCTATTTCCATATCTCATCCCTCTGTCTTTCATTGGGAGAGAGGAGGCGTGGAGCGAGTGATGGCGGGCGGCGGGAAGGAGAGAGGGAACAGAAAAAAAGAAAAAACCTAAATCAAAGCACTCAATTATAGGGCGGCAGTAATTATGGAGCCCTTGGATTGAAGTGCTCTCCGAGGAGAGATGGATAGATATGTGGATGATGGGGGGGGGGGGGGGGGGCAGATAGGTAAATAAATGAATATGCCACGCAGAAATACAATGTGGCCTCCGGGCCCGGGGCGACAATAAATACACCTTTAATCGATAGGTCGCAAACCATCGCGGTGCAATTAAGAGGGGTATCGAGTGGGGGGGGGTTAGACACGCCCCTTCCTGTTGACTCGTTTAGGCTCCGCCCACAACGTGTTTCACATCCTGGAGACAAACAGATTCCCGTTCGTGTGAACAAGAAGGCTGCAGAGCTTCAGTTTGTTTGTTTGTTTGTGAACAACAACAACAACAACAACAACAACAACAACAACAACACCTTAAAGAACCGCAACACACGGTTCTTTAAGGCACCATGAAGACCCCAAAAATATAGTCTGTGTCCTAGAAGATGGTCTCTCTCTCTCTCTCTCTCCCCTCTCTCTCTCTCTCTCCTCCTCCTCCCCCTCTCTCTCTCTCCCTCTCTCTCTCTCTCCCCTCTCTTTCTCTCTCTCCTCTCTCTCCCTCCCTCTCTCCCTCCCTCTGTCTGTCTGTCTGTCCTTCCTCATCCTCTCTTATTGTCTCTGTGTGTTCCTGAAGGACGAGTTAACTACTCTCTCTCTCTCTCCATCTCTCTCTCTCAGTCCTTTGAGTCTGTTCTCTGTAAAACATTTCATATTATAACCCCCACTCCCCCTCCTCCCCCCTCCTCCCCCTCCCCCTCGCAGCACCTCTTCATTCCTCTACAGGTCCATCAAACTCTCCACATATCTGTCATATTTATTCAATTTCTTCCCATTTTTCCCAGTCTTGCTCCTTCCTCCCTTTCTTTTCTTTTTCCCTCCCTCCTTCCCTCCCTCCCTCTCTCCCTCCTTCATCCTCCCTTTCTTTCTTCCTTCACTCTTCGCCTGCAGCTGAGCTAAACGTGCATCATTCAGCAGAAACAGCAGAGCAGTGATCTGATTGGTTCTCAGCCGCCGCTCCGCGGGCCTTTGATCAGAACCGGCGCCGCTCTTCCTCACCGCCGTTCTCCACAGTCTTCCTCCTCGCGGCCCAGCGGGTCCTCCTGTCTCAATGTCTTAATGTCTTTGTCTCTGGGCCTGAACCAGTTAGTCCTGGTTCCCTCTTCTTAAACCACCGGGGCGGTTCTGGTGAGACCAGATGACGTCATGCGGGTTCACCAGACCCGCCTCCTGCTCAGCGACACTACCACGTCAGTCCACAGGGGGCGCCAGAGCCAACAGGACGCGACGTCGCTCTAACAAACACAATTTAAAAGAGAGAGAGAGAGAGAGAGAGAGAGAGAGAGAGGGAGAGAGAGAGAGAGAGAGAGAGAGAGAGAGAGAGAGAGAGAGAGAGAGAGAGAGAGAGAGAGAGAGAGAGAGAGAGAGAGAGAGAGAGAGAGAGAGAGAGAGAGAGAGAGAGAGAGAGAGAGAGAGGGACTCTCAGGTTCATTAATAAGTCAGCGATGCAGAGTGAGGGGGGGGGGGCGTGGAGGTCACCGGGGTCACAGCCCTGGTCTGTTTCTCAGGCCCTGACTTTGACCTTGGAGGGCGACGGCGAGCGCCGCGACCCGCCGAGAGGCGCGGCGCTCGAGATTGATGCGTTACGGTGGATGGAGAGAACAATGGAGCGGGGGATGAAACGGAAGAGAGAGAAAACAAATCGAGGAAGTTCCCTGAGAAAATAAAACGCTGAGGATCCAGATGACGAGAGGCGGCCTCTTCCTCTCCTCTCCCACTCCTCTTCCTCTCCTCTCCCACTCCTCTTCCTCTCCTCTTCCTCTCCTCCCCTCCCTCTCCTCCTCCCTCTCTCTTCCTCTCCTCTTCCTCTCCTCTTCCTCTCCTCTCCTCTCCTCTTCCTCTC
>CM070097.1:688474-708474 GCA_036178185.1 Liparis tanakae
CGCAAAATAAACAAACACATACAAAAATGTACAGCGTACAGAGGGGGGGAGAGAGAGAGAGAGAGAGAGAGAGAGAGAGAGAGAGAGAGAGAGAGAGAGAGAGAGAGAGAGAGAGAGACTCCCCCAGAGGCCTGAGGGGCGGGGCGACAGTAGGTCGGCTGCACCTCCTCCCTCCTGCTGCACCTGTTCCTGCTCCTCCTCCTTCAGCGGCTTGTGTTCACGCTTCGTGGTTATACGAGAGCTCAGACCGGGCCAGAACAGTGTGTGTGAGTGTGAGTGTGTGTACATCACCAGAGGTGGACTCTCACACACTGACCCATGAGGTTCTGACCCATGCCGCTGACCTCGTCCTCATCCAGCTGCTTCATTACTGGACCCGGCTGAGGTTCTGTCTCCACCCCCCCCATCGCTCTCTTTCCTCCTCAATCTCTCTCTCTCTCTTTGATGTGCTCCTCCTCCTCCTCCTCCTCCTCCTCCTCCTCCTCCTCCTCCTCCTCCTCCTCCTCAGCAGCAGATCTCACTCATGCAGGACCCGGGATCTGCTGACCCGGTGGACCTGCAGACGGTCATCTGATCCCCACCGCCACGTCTCCCTCTCTCTCTCTCCCTCTCTCTCCCTCTCTCTCTCTCCCTCTCTCTCTCTCTTGGTGATGACGTCATGGTGAGTCAGCAGGTGGGCAGCTGCAGTGACTCGGCGGGGGAAGCCGGCTCCACAGCTCCCAGTAAAGAAGTTGATTTTCTTTGATCATTAATCTGACAAACATGTGAACGCGTCACACACACACACACACACACACACACACACACACACACACACACTCACGTTTAATTCATACAACTTGTTCTGGTCGAGTTTTAAACGTGTCGTTTTGTTTTCCCTGTGAAGCCTTCAGTCGCACGCGATGCGTTCAAGGGCCGTCGGAAAGATGACAAACTGACACAACTTCCTGTGTGAGTTTCAACTTACGGGCTGCAGTGTGTTGTTGTGTTTGGGGTCCACGGTGTGAGTGTGTGTGTGTGTGTGTGTGTGTGTGTGTGTGTGTGTGTGTGTGAGTGTGTGTGTGTGTGTGTGTGTGTGTGTGTGTGTGGCTGTAAGATCCACTCGACCTCCATCACAGACCTTGTGTTCGTTTTGTTGCTTGTTTGATCTGCCGGCATGTCGAGTGTGTGTACGAGTCTATGTGTGTGTGTGTGTGTGTGTGTGTGTTTGTGTTTGTGTGTGAGTCTATTTGTGTGTATGTGTTTGTATGTGTGTGTTTATAAATGTTTTTGGGAATCTGGACTTTTTAAAGATCAGTCGACATCTTGTTTTATGTTTCAGCTGCCGCCCATTCCCTATAGACAAAACACACACACACACACACACACACACACACACACACACACACACACACACACACACACACAAACACACCTTATCTAAACAAAAGGCTCTGAACACTACCGCATATGTCCACAGGGGCGCCAGAACCATCACGATGTAACACAATGCTTGTTATTAATATTATGATTATAATAATGATGATTATTAATATTAATATAATTAAAATGTTTACGTTATTGTTCACGAAAAAGTGCAGACAGCGATTCATTCGCTCTTCAATCATTAATTAGTTATTTATTTCACGTTCTTCCCTTTCACAATAAAAGCCTGAGATGTATAGATCTGTAACACCTCCCCCTCCCCTCCTCCATCCCCTCCCTCCCCTTCCTCCCCTCCCTCCCTCTCTCTCTCCTTCCAGCTCCACAATATCTCCCCGTCATTACCTGGGACTGTATTCTTTGTGTGTATAGGCGACACACATAAGGTACACACACATAAAGTACACACACATAAGCAGATACGCACAATAACCCGAGGCCGCCGGTTATTAGAAATCACCCGAACCTGCCGCCCCTCAGTGGGGGGGGGGGGGGGGGTCTATATTGAAGGAGAGCGAGTCGCCTCTGTGCCACTTATCCTCGTCTCTCGCCCGTTTATTCTCATCACGCCGCGGCCGTCTCCGGCGACGACGTTATTTTGCTCGATTTTTCTCTTTGTTTTCTTCTTGTTTTTTTTTCTTTGTCTCCGTCGAGGTCTCTGCAGCCCGGGGGGCCGAGAGAGAGAGAGAGAGAGAGAGAGAGAGAGAGAGAGAGAGAGAGAGAGAGAGAGAGAGAGAGAGAGAGAGAGAGAGAGAGATGGAACACAGGGACGAGAGAGAGAGAGAGAGAGAGAGAATGTGTGTATTTTTGACAGAGAGTGTGTGTGTGGGTGTATACGAGTGTGCATGAGAGTGTGTGTGTATGTATGTGTGTGGGGGGGGCAGTCAGGTGTTTGTCAGACTTTCAGCTCTGAGTCTCCTAAACAAAACCTCCTGAGTCATCGTGACTCCCCCCCCCCCCCCCCATAGACCCCCCTCACCTGAGCGGGAAGCCCCCGGTCTGTTGGCGGTCTGTTGTTGTTGTTGTTGTTGTTTTTGTTGTTGTTTTTGTTTTCTCTGTCCGTGTTTACGTTTGTTTACGTTTGTTTACGTTTGTTTACGTTTGTTTACGTTTGTGGCTTTGAGTCCAAACAGAGGAGAGGGGCGGGACACGGGCTGGTGTGTGAGTGTGTGTGTGTGAGTGTGTGAGTGTGTGTGTGTGTGAGTGTGTGTGTGTGTGTGTGTGTGTGTGTGTGTGTGTGAGTGTGTGTGTGTGTGTGTGTGTGAGTGTGAGTGTGTGTGTGTGTGTGTGTGTGTGAATGTGTGTGTGTGTGTGCGTGTGTGTGTGTGTGTGAGTGTGTGAATGTGTGTGTGTGTGGTAGGTCTAGAAGTAAAAAATAACGAGGTACATTTCTTCAGTCTTGTTATTTTAGTGTGAAATGTTTCTCTTGAGAAGGTTTTAAAAAAAAGAAGTTCTGATCAGGAGAGAGAAAGCAGCTCCTACACATGAAGAATAGACTTCTATACAACCAGGAGTCGTCTTCTCAGACGTGAGACCAGCCTAGAGTCGTATCATCCCGTGTGTTCAGAACCTCTCAAGAAGTTTGATCAGAGAAATGAACCCGTACTTTTCCAAACCTGTAAACATCTTTTTGTTATTAAACCTCTTATTTTAATTAAATTATTAGTTTTCTTTCTCCTTTAAGTTGAGCTTTGAAAGAGAAGTGGACCTCCTCATCGTGGTCGCTCAGCTGGGCCGGCCGGGAAAGTCCCTGGCTGAGCATAGGGATCTGTGTGTGTGTGTGTGAGCGTGTGTGTGTGTGTGTGTGTGTGGGGGGGCAGTCCTGGAACTGTGCATGTTTTCCTGGATCAGGAGGATGTGGTGACAGGAGACACCCTTAAACATACCCTTTAGTTGTTAATAGCTCCATCACCCCCCCCCCCAGAGAGAGAGAGAGAGAGAGAGAGAGAGAGAGAGAGAGAGAGAGAGAGAGAGAGTTTTGGGGGGGGGGATTACTCTTCCCGTAAAAAGTCCACTCCGTCAGGACAGATGAGGGGAAACGGGAGAACAAAATAAATAAAGAAGCGTGGGATGAAGAAGAGAAAGAGGCCAGAAAAAGCAAAACATGATCAGCAGTGGTGAGAAGACACACACACACACACACACACACACACACACACACACTCCGTTCCCCCTGCTCCACCTGTAACACGCTCACTTCTAACGGGGGGAGCTCGGCTTTCTGAAGGCCCCTGAAGGCATCGCGCCCGCTACCCGCCATGTGCGTCGGCGTTGTGTCTCTGGAGGACGACCCTGGAACAGCAGCTTCACGGAGGAAGAGGGAACTCGTCTTCGTTGATTAATTGAATATCGACAGGCGGCAGCAACTGAGAAGTAAAGTGTCTTAAAGCTGCCTTCTCTCTCCTGTACACCAGGGTCTCCTCTGGTTGTATAGAAGTCTTGTTGGTTAATGTGCAGAGAAGTTACTAATATTCGAAACCATGGACTTCCTGTTCTCTCTCCGTTCCTCCGTGAGGAAGAGGAGGGCGCTCGTGTCCTTCGTCCTGGTCGCCCCTCCTCTTCCTCTCTGCCAAGTCGTTTTCATGTTGGCGTCACAACGAGGGACAGATGAGACGAAACGACCAGGGGGGGGCGAGGGGGGGGGACACAGAGACACAGAGACACAGAGACACAGAGACACAGAGACAGAGACACAGACACAGAGACACAGATACAGAGACACAGAGACACAGAGACACAGAGACACAGAGACACAGACACAGAGACACAGAGACACAGAGACAGAGACACAGAGACACAGAGACACAGAGACACAGAGACAGAGACACAGAGACACAGACACAGAGACACACAGACACAGACACAGAGACACACAGACACAGATACAGAGACACAGACACAGACACAGAGACACAGAGACACAGAGACACAGACACAGAGACACAGACACAGAGACACAGACACACAGAGACACAGACACAAAGACACAGACACAGAGACACAGACACAGAGACACAGACACAGAGACACAGACACAGAGACACAGACACAGAGACACAGAGACACAGACACAGAGACACAGAGACAGAGACACAGAGACACAGAGACACAGAGACAGAGACACAGAGACACAGAGACAGAGACACAGAGACACAGACACAGAGACACATGTCCTGCGTGGCCGTCGTCTCGTTTCACGGCGCCACGGTGGTCGGCTCGGGGGGATCCCGCTCCGACCTCCCAGAATGCACCTCTTCCCCGCGCAGAGTCAACAGCTCTTAGCCCCAAACCAACGGAGGCCGACCGGCTGTGGGAGGGGCATCGGGGTGTGTGTGTGTGTGTGTGTGTGGTCGCATGAGGAGTGTGTGTGTGTGTGTGTGGTCACATGAGGAGTGTGTGTGTGTGTGTGTGTGTGTGTGTGTGTGTGTGGTCGCATGAGGAGTGTGTGTGTGTGTGTGTGGTCGCATGAGGAGTGTGTGTGTGTGTGTGTGTGTGTGTGGTCGCATGAGGAGTGTGTGTGTGTGTGTCTGTGTGTGTGGTTGCATGAGGAGTGTGTGTGTGTGTGTGTCTGTGTGTATGGAGAACTGCAGAGTCTGTGTGTGTTTTATTATTTTCATGGTGAAGTAGGAGGTGTGCCCCCCCACCCACCCGTGTTGCTGGGTACAGACTGTCCTGTAAAAACATTTGAGGTGTGTGTGTGTGTGTGTGGGGGGGGTCAGCCATCTAGTCTGACCGGCTTCCTGAGGAGCGCTTGTCTTGGCTCGTGTCCAGACGTCTCCTTCACCCAGAGCGTCTCCTTTACTCAGAGCGTCTCCTTTACTCAGAGCGTCTCCTTCACTCAGAGCGTCTCCTTCACTCAGAGCGTCTCCTTCACTCAGAGCGTCTCCTTCACCCAGAGCGTCTCCTTCACCCAGAGCGTCTCCTTCACTCAGAGCGTCTCCTTCACCCAGAGCGTCTCCTTCACCCAGAGCGTCTCCTTCACCCAGAGCGTCTCCTTCGTCGTCGATGCCACACACATGTATAAGGAGGCGTGTGGTAAGAACCTTCTGGCCAATCACCACGCCCGACTCATCCGACCTTTATCCGTCTTTATGACCTCATCGTCCTGTGATGAACACACCTGTGGATCTGACCGCCAGCAGCCTCCCTCCTGGTTGTATAGAAGTCTCGGGGGGGGGGGGGGGGGCGTCGGGTTGTGAGGACGAATGAAAGAGTTTGAGATTTAATTTGACGTCTGAATCCGGAAAGGAGAAAGAAAGACGAATAAAAGGAGGAGAGCGGCGATGAGGAGGAGGATTAGAGAAGACGAACAAGACAAGAACACACACCCAGAGAGGAGATAGAGCTGGAGAGGAGGAGAAAGACGAGAAGACAAAAAAACGAGATGGCGAAAGATTGGACGATTAGAGAAAAGAGGGGGAAGAGGAGGAAGAGGAGGAAGAGGAGCGGGTGCTAATTTACAGAATGGATGTGAAGGCAGCCAAGGCGTGTTCTTTTTACTCCTCGTATTAACATAATTAACAGATGGTGTTAGTGATTAGATACACGCCATTCAGGAGGAGGAGGAGGAGGAGGAGGAGCAGGAGGAGCAGGAGGAGGAGGAGGAACAGGAGGAGGAGGAGCAGGAGGAGCAGGAGGAGGACCATGTCAGTCAGGGAATTAAACAAACACCTACACACATAAAAATATGCAACACACACACAACACATACACACACATAGATACAGAGACACACACAATCTCACACACTCACACACACACACACACACACACACACACACACACACACACACGGCGCGTCCTCAGTGTCCCGGTGAGGGACATAAAGACGTTTTACGAGTCGTGGCTCAAAGCTCCGGCGGCTATAAACGCTGCTTTGATGGGAGGAGAGCGACTCAGTAAAAAGACCAAAATGTGTTAGAGCTGCATTCTCTCCTCTGACCACCAGGGGGCTCCTCTGGTTGTATAGAAGTCTATGCTTCATGTGTTACAGCTGCCTTCTCTCTCCTGACCACCAGGGGGCTCCTCTGGTTGTATAGAAGTATATGCTTCATGTGTTGAAGCTGCCTTCTCTCTCCTGACCACCAGGGGGCTCCTCTGGTTGTATAGAAGTCTATGCTTCATGTGTTAGAGCTGCCTTCTCTCTCCTGACCACCAGGGGGCTCCTCTGGTTGTATAGAAGTCTATGCTTCATGTGTTGAAGCTGCCTTCTCTCTCCTGACCACCAGGGGGCTCCTCTGGTTGTATAGAAGTCTATGCTTCATGTGTTACAGCTGCCTTCTCTCTCCTGACCACCAGGGGGCTCCTCTGGTTGTATAGAAGTATATGCTTCATGTGTTAGAGCTGCCTTCTCTCTCCTGACCACCAGGGGCTCCTCTGGTTGTATAGAAGTCTATGCTTCATGTGTTACAGCTGCCTTCTCTCTCCTGACCACCAGGGGGCTCCTCTGGTTGTATAGAAGTATATGCTTCATGTGTTAGAGCTGCCTTCTCTCTCCTGACCACCAGGGGGCTCCTCTGGTTGTATAGAAGTCTATGCTTCATGTGTTACAGCTGCCTTCTCTCTCCTGACCACCAGGGGGCTCCTCTGGTTGTATAGAAGTATATGCTTCATGTGTTAGAGCTGCCTTCTCTCTCCTGACCACCAGGGGCTCCTCTGGTTGTATAGAAGTCTATGCTTCATGTGTTAGAGCTGCCTTCTCTCTCCTGACCACCAGGGGCTCCTCTGGTTGTATAGAAGTCTATGCTTCATGTGTTACAGCTGCCTTCTCTCTCCTGACCACCAGGGGGCTCCTCTGGTTGTATAGAAGTATATGCTTCATGTGTTAGAGCTGCCTTCTCTCTCCTGACCACCAGGGGCTCCTCTGGTTGTATAGAAGTATATGCTTCATGTGTTAGAGCTGCCTTCTCTCCTGACCACCAGGGGGCTCCTCTGGTTGTATAGAAGTCTATGCTTCATGTGTTAGAGCTGCCTTCTCTCTCCTGACCACCAGGGGGCTCCTCTGGTTGTATAGAAGTCTATGCTTCATGTGTTACAGCTGCCTTCTCTCTCCTGACCACCAGGGGGCTCCTCTGGTTGTATAGAAGTATATGCTTCATGTGTTAGAGCTGCCTTCTCTCTCCTGACCACCAGGGGCTCCTCTGGTTGTATAGAAGTATATGCTTCATGTGTTAGAGCTGCCTTCTCTCTCCTGACCACCAGGGGGCTCCTCTGGTTGTATAGAAGTCTATGCTTCATGTGTTACAGCTGCCTTCTCTCTCCTGACCACCAGGGGGCTCCTCTGGTTGTATAGAAGTCTATGCTTCATGTGTTACAGCTGCCTTCTCTCTCCTGACCACCAGGGGGCTCCTCTGGTTGTATAGAAGTATATGCTTCATGTGTTAGAGCTGCCTTCTCTCTCCTGACCACCAGGGGGCTCCTCTGGTTGTATAGAAGTATATGCTTCATGTGTTAGAGCTGCCTTCTCTCTCCTGACCACCAGGGGCTCCTCTGGATGACCACCAACATAAAGACATTGACACAATCATCTTTTAAATGGACACTCGTTTGTTGGTAATGCACGACAAAAGTGACTCGTCTCCGTCCCTCACAGAACCGGGACCCGGTTCTGAGGACCCGGTTCTGAGGACCCGGTTCTGAGGACCCGGTTCTGAGGACCCGGTTCTGAGGACCGGTCCCAGCGTCTCTGCCCTGCTGGACTCAGACGGCGGCGTGACTCTCCTCGCCACCGTCTGAGTCGGCCTTTTGTTTTTGTTTATTTCCCCGACGGTCGACTCGTCAGATCAGTGTGCGCCATGTGGACCAGCACACACACACACACACACACACACACACACACACACACACACACACACACACACAGACTACACAGGAAACCAACAGTTATCCTAAGGTACACGTATGTGTTTGTGTGTGAGTGTGTGTAGGTGTGTGTGCGTCATGTGTGTGTGTGTGTGTGTGTGTGTGTGTGTGCGTCATGTGTGTGTGTGTGTGTGTGCGTCATGTGTGTGTGTGTGTTTGCGTGGTGTCTGTCTTCAAAGCAATCTGGTTTTAATGAGCGTGGGAGATTGTCCAGCGTGTAATTCAGACATCCAGGAATGTGTTTGTAAGACTGTGTGTCATGTGTGTGTGTGTGTGTGTGTGTGTGTGTGTGTGTGTGTGTGTGTGTGTGTGTGTGTGTGTGTGTGTGTGTGTGTGTGGCGTGGCCTACATCCAGCCGGTCCTCTTGTCCGATGGGGACCGTTTGCAAATCAATCGCAGGTCTCAGAAAACCTGGACTCAGCACAGCTCCTCCTCCAACGCTCCTCCTCCAACGCTCCTCCTCCAACGCTCCTCCTCCAACGCTCCTCCTCCAACGCTCCTCCTCCAACGCTCCTCCTCCAACGCTCCTCCTCCAACACTCCTCCAACGCTCCTCCTCCAACGCTCCTCCTCCAACGCTCCTCCTCCAACGCTCCTCCTCCAACGCTCCTCCTCCAACGCTCCTCCTCCAACGCTCCTCCTCCAACGCTCCTCCTCCAACGCTCCTCCTCCAACGCTCCTCCTCTAACGCTCCTCCTCCAACGCTCCTCCTCCAACACTCCTCCAACGCTCCTCCTCCAACGCTGCTCCTCTAACGCTCCTCCTCCAACGCTCCTCCTCTAACGCTCCTCCTCCAACGCTCCTCCTCCAACACTCCTCCAACGCTCCTCCTCCAACGCTCCTCCTCTAACGCTCCTCCTCCAACGCTCCGTTAGAGGAGGAGAACGCGGCCCCACAGTCGTCGCCTCCTGATTGGTTTCCCAAGGAATCCTCAAACAGTTAACGTGATTTTATTGTTTGACTTTTGGCATTTAAAAAAAAAGATCGAAATCCGTTTTCCCCGAAGCAGAGAGCAGCAGTGGGAATGATCACTGGTGTGACTGGTCCCACTGGCCGCTCACACCCGCTCAGCCACGAGGGTCCAATAGTATGTCTTTTATGATCAAATATATAATTATTTAATTTAATTTTTATTAAATTTTAATTTAATTTAATTTTAATTTAATTTATATATTTTTTTATTTATTTTCATCTTCATTTTTATTTTTCATAACTAATTATCTTTTCATGTTCATTTTAATTTCTCTTTTAATTTTAATTTTGATTATTTTTATAATTTTTGTAATTGTATTATTATTATTTAATTTTGTATTTATTTCTGTTTTTCGTTCATTGCTTTTTTATTTATAATTATTTCGTTTTTATTTTATTTCATATTTTTTTTATTGGTGAAACATAAACAAAAAAACACCCTGAGATGTTTGATTCTCACGCTCTGCCACTCGGGCTTTGTTTTGCTTTTCCCGTTCCCTTCGTTCCTTATTTTGGCATCTCTGTCTGCATTGACACTGACACGTGTGTGTGTGTGTGTGTGTGTGTGTGTGTGTGTGTGTGTGTGTGTGTGTGTGTGTGTGTGTGTGTGGATGAGTCGGTGCATGTGTGTGTGTGTGGGTGCGTTTCATCCCCGGAGATGAAAAGCCTCCGTCCAGATGTTGAGCAGCCGCCTCACCGCTCTGACGGGGGGGCAGAGAGGGACATGGGAAACGTTGTCCCGTCCTGCTTCTCCCCGCGTCTTCATCTTCATCTTCATCTTCATCTCTCTGATGGGCTGTTTTTGGCCGACGACGAGAAGCATAGACTTCTATACAACCAGACGCGTCGCCCCCTGGCGGTCAGGAGAGAGGAGGCAGCTCTAAGCCGACGACCCTCCCATCGCCTCCTGCATCCTGTGGACGTGTTCCCTCTTAAAGGGACAGTCCGCTGAGCGTCGCTGAGACCCCCTCGGCCGTGAGTCTCAAAGCGCCCCACAGCGTAGACCCCCTGGGCTCCACAGTCTTCAAAGAACTCATTCAGTATTTCTGTGAAACGACGTATCGACGAATATAAATCTGCGTCGCCCAAATAATCACCGCCACATGGCAAGAGGGTCATTAGGCGCGCACTGTCCCTTTAAGTTGAAACGTCTCAGCAGATTTTACGCAACAAAAGTAATTCATATACTTTCTTTTATGAAGTATGTTTCAGGAAAACCTTTTTTTTTTTTTTACACGTATTGAATTTAAATATCAGTTTAAAACAAATAAATCTACAAATTATGAATATTAGCAAAATACAAGTTAAAATGAAGGGATTTTTGTTTTACTTAAATTGTAGACATATTGGTAATCTCACGGTTGAGGCCTCGACCAATGAGCTGTGAGCCTCACTGTTGAGCAGCTCCAGAACCAGAGTCAGAACCAGAACCAGAACGAGGATCTGCTCCAGAACCAGGACCAGAACCAGAACCAGAACCAGGATCTGCTCCAGAACCAGGATCAGAACCAGAACGAGTCTCTGCTCCAGGACCAGGACCAGAACCAGAACGAGTCTCTGCTCCAGGACCAGCACCAGAACCCGGACCCGGAGGACCCGGAGCTGGCGGCCTGTGAGCGGCGTGTTATCCGTCCTCCACGTGTTCCTGGATCATCAGGATCCTCAGGGGAACGTTCTCCTCGTGCCGAAGATCACATGGAACCCGTCCTCCACCGCAGAGTTTACCAAACAATAAAACACAAGAACACACACACACACACACATACACACACACACACACACACACACACAGCGGTTCATTTTCACTAATAGATTCTTTCAAACAGACTGAATCACTTTGAGGGTCCAACATGTTTCTCGTAATCAAAACGAGCGCCGAGTGGAACCCAGAGCAGAGGAGGCAATCCATAAATACACACACACACACACACACACACACACACACACACACACACACACACTCTCTCTCTCTCTCGCACTCGGGGGCTAATTGGCCCGCGTGGCTCCATGCGGCGGGTTAGTGGCCCTCAGTAAATACTCTGTGGCTGAAGAGAAGCTCTGAAGGAAAAGAGACTTTGTTCAACTTCACATCAACTGGACACCAGAAACACGTTGACTGGTTTAAATACTGGTCTTTCAATGGGACTTGGCGACTCCTCTGGTTGTATAGAAGTCTATGCTTCATGTGTTAAAGCTGCATTCTCTCTCCTGACCACCAGGGGGAGACTCCTCTGGTTGTATAGAAGTCTATGTTTCATGTGTTAAAGCTGCATTCTCTCTCCTGACCACCAGGGGGCTCCTCTGGTTGTATAGAAGTCTCTCTAGTGACTCTACTTCTCTTGATGTCTTCCCTCAGTAAACATGTAAACATGAGTTTATGTCTCAGTCTCTAGTTTCAAGTCTTCTTCTATACAGCATGATGTCATCATTTAGACTTTATGGTCATCTAGAGACCATGAAGCAGGGGGCGCTTTAGGGGCGGGGCTACAGGTGATTGACAGGGGGCTTTAGGGGCGGGGCTACAGGTGATTGACAGGGGGCCCTTTAGGGGCGGGGCTACAGGTGATTGACAGGGGGCGCTTTAGGGGCGGGGCTACAGGTGATTGACAGGGGCACTTTAGGGGCGGGGCTACAGGTGATTGACAGGGGGCGCTTTAGGGGCGGGGCTACAGGTGATTGACAGGGGGCGCTTTAGGGGCGGGGCTACAGGTGATTGACAGGGGGCGCTTTAGGGGCGGGGCTACAGGTGATTGACAGGGCGCTTTAGGGGCGGGGCTACAGGTGATTGACAGGGGGCGCTTTAGGGGCGGGGCCATAAACCAAGATGGCGACGGTTGAAACCCGCAGGCTTCAGAACGTTGCCACACACACACACACACACACACACACACACACACACACACACACACACACACACACACACACACCTCTGCATCCTCTCGTGTAATAAGAGGAGGCGATCGATGCCGTCGGGCTGACACAATCTGAACAAAGGAAGAGACCAAAGTGAAATTGACAGACAGGTGTGTGTGTGTGTGTGTGGGGGGGGGGGGGGCTGAAGCAGTTTTTTAAGTTAATCTGCCCCCCCCCCCTCCTTTTCTCATATCATCTCAAGAAGACTCTCCTCCCCTTCGTCTCATCTTACGGCCCTCTGTCCAGGGTTTTTTGTCAGTTATATGCGAAACACACACACACACACACACACACACACACACACACATACACACATACACACACAAACACACACACACACACACAAACACACACACACACACACATACACACACATACACACACAAACACACACACACACACCTTCCCCGTGGAGGTCATTTTAAAGACGAGCTTTGGGCCAATCACAGTGCAGCTGTGCGGCCTAGAGGCGGCGGCCTGATTGAGAGCGACGTTGACACGATTACCAAGACAAACCGGATTAAGACCGGCGCTCGCTCCCTCGCCTCCTCTCCCCTCGCCTCCTCTCACCTCGTCTCCTCTCCCCTCGCCTCCTCTCCCCTCGCCTCCTGCCTCCTTCGTTCCTCTTTGCACTTGTAGTCTTTGAGCACACTTGTGTTGTTGTTGTTGTTGTTGTTGTTGTTGTTGTTGTTGTTGTTTCATGCAGATGTTGCCCTCTAACGTCGCTCTGCCAAGAAGAAGAGTGACAACCTTCAGTTGAGAGGAAGTGGAAGCCAGAAAGGAAGTGGCTTAAAAGCTGCATCCTCTCTCCTGACCACCAGGGGGCTCCTGTGGTTGTATAGAAGTCTGTGCTTCATGTGTTAGAGCTGCATTCTCTCTCCTGACCACCAGGGGGCTCCTGTGGTTGTATAGAAGTCTGTGCTTCATGTGTTAGAGCTGCATTCTCTCTCCTGACCACCAGGGGGCTCCTGTGGTTGTATAGAAGTCTGTGCTTTATGTGTTAGAGCTGCATTCTCTCTTTTTTTCATAATAAATAACAGATACATATAAATATCTACATATATACGTAAATATATATAAATACAAACGATTAGATGAATGAAGCGCTGGTCGTTTATATAATAGAGATTTGATCTTTTATAATATTATCTCTCTTAAAGGGGAGGTGTTATTCCATTCTTCTACACGTTGATCTGTTCCTTGGGCTCTTAGTGTAATGTTCATAACATATTCAGTCATCAAGCAGCCTTTGTACCTGTCAGGAACCCCCCCCCCCCCCCCCCACAGACTCACCTGTCTGAGGGGGGGTGCTCCGGGTTGCCAGGTTGGAGGTGAAGTATCGTACCAAAGGCTGTATATGTTGTATTATTTGGAGGGCAATCATCGTGTATCTGGCAACCCTGAGACGGGTTGACCAATGGCTGTCTCTCTACCGTCAGACCTCCCCAGAGCTCGGGAGATACCATCTCCAAACGTGTGAGGGGTGACTACTAGTCTGAGAAAACCAGAGCAAAATCCTGGAGGTTTCTGGAATCCCAGGCGTTGAGTCACCTTGAAATGACGTTTGTGTTCAGAGAACTGCAGGAGAGTACAAGCCAGTACATTACAGTACAACACAGTACATTAAAGTACAGTACAACACAGTACATTACAGTACAGTACAGTACAACACTACATTACAGTACAGTACAACACAGTACATTACAGTACAGTACAACACAGTACATTACAGTACAGTACATTAAAGTACAGTACAACACAGTACATTACAGTACAGTACAGTACAACACTACATTACAGTACAGTACAACACAGTACATTACAGTACAGTACAACACAGTACATTACAGTACAGTACATTACAGTACAGTACAACACAGTACATTACAGTACATTACAGTACAGTACATTACATACAGTACAGTACAACACAGTACATTACAGTACATTACAGTACAGTACAACACAGTACATTACAGTACAGTACAACACAGTACATTACAGTACAGTACATTACAGTACAGTACAACACAGTACATGACAGTACAGTACAGTACAACACAGTACATGACAGTACAGTACATTACAGTACAGTACATTACAGTACAACACAGTACATTGCAATACAGTACATTATACAGTACAGTACATTACATACAGTACAGTACATTACATTACAGTACAGTACAACACAGTACATTACAGTACATTACAATACAGTACATTACAGTACAGTATAACACAGTACATTACAGTACACAGTACATTACAGTACAGTACAACACAGTACATTACAGTACATTACAGTACAGTACAACACAGTACATTACAGTACAGTACAACACAGTACATTACAGTACATTACAGTACAGTACAACACAGTACAGTACAACACAGTACAACACAGTACATTACAGTACAGTACAACACAGTACATTACAGTACAGTACAACACAGTACATTACAGTACAGTACAACACAGTACATTACAGTACATTACAGTACAGTACAACACAGTACATTACAGTACAGTACAACACAGTACAGTACAACACAGTACATTACAGTACAGTAAAACACAGTACATTACAGTACATTACATTACAATACAGTACAACACAGTACATTACAATACAGTACAACACAGTACATTACAGTACAGTACATTACAGTACAGTACAACACAGTACATTACAGTACAGTACATTACAGTACAACACAGTACATTACAGTACAGTACAACACAGTACATTACAGTACAACACAGTATACATAGTACATTACAGTACATTACAATTACAGTACATTACATAGTACATTACAGTACAGTACAACACAGTATTATAGTATACATACAGTACAGTACAGTACATTACAGTACAGTACAACACAGTACATTACAGTACATTATAACAGTACAGTACAATACAGTACAGTATACAGTACAGTACAACACAGTACATTACATAGTACAGTACAGTACATACAGTACATTACAGTACAGTACATTACATAGTATACATAATTAATACAGTACAACACAGTACATTACAGTACAGTACAACACAGTACATTACAGTACAGTACATTACAGTACAGTACAACACAGTACATTACAGTACAGTACAACACAGTACATTACAGTACATTACAGTACAGTACAACACAGTACATTACAGTACAGTACATTACAGTACAGTACAACACAGTACAACACAGTACATTACAGTACAGTACAACACAGTACATTACAGTACATTACAGTACATTACAGTACAGTACAACACAGTACATTACAATACAGTACATTACAGTACAGTACAGTACATTACATTACAGTACACAGTACATTACAGTACAGTACATTACAGTACAGTACAACACAGTACATTACAGTACATTACAGTACAGTACAACACAGTACATTACAGTACAGTACAACACAGTACATTACAGTACATTACATTACAATACAGTACAACACAGTACATTACAGTGCATTACAGTACAGTACAACACAGTACATTACAATACAGTACAACACAGTACATTACAGTACAGTACATTACAGTACAGTACAACACAGTACATTACAGTACAGTACATTACAGTACAGTACATACAGTACAACACAGTACATTACAGTACAGTACAACACAGTACATTACAGTACAGTACAACACAGTACATTACAACACAGTACATTACAGTGCATTACAGTACATTACATAGTACAGTAACATACATTACAGTACATTACAGTACAGTACAACACAGTACAACACAGTACATTACAGTACAGTACATTACAGTACATTACAGTACAGTACAACACAGTACATTACAGTACAGTACAGTACATTACAGTACAGTACAACACAGTACAACACAGTACATTACAGTACAGTACAACTACATTACAATACAGTACAACACAGTACATTACAGTACATTACAGTACAGTACATTACAGTACAGTACAACACAGTACAACACAGTACATTACAGTACAGTACAACATAGTACATTACAATACAGTAAAACACAGTACATTACAGTACATTACAGTACAGTACAACACAGTACAGTACAACACAGTACATTACAGTACATTACAGTACAGTACATTACAGTACAGTACAACACAGTACATTACAGTACAGTACATTACAGTACATTACAGTACATTACAGTACAGTACAACACAGTACATTACAGTACAGTACATTACAGTACAGTACAACACAGTACAACACAGTACATTACAGTACAGTACAACAGTACAATTAGTACAGTACATTACAGTACAGTACAGTACAACACAGTACATTACAGTACAGTACAACACAGTACATTACAGTACATTACAGTACAACACAGTACATTACAGTACATTACAGTACAGTACAACACAGTACATTACAGTACATTACAGTACATTACAGTACAGTACAACAGTACATTACAGTACAGTACAACACAGTACATTACAGTACAGTACAACACAGTACATTACAGTACAGTACAACACAGTACATTACAGTACAGTACATTACAGTACATTACAGTACAGTACAACACAGTACATTACAGTACAGTACAACACAGTACATTACAGTACATTACAGTACAGTACATTACAGTACAGTACATTACAGTACATTACAGTACAGTACAACACAGTACATTACAGTACAGTACAACACAGTACATTACAGTACAGTACAACACAGTACATTACAGTACAGTACAACACAGTACAACACAGTACATTACAGTACAGTACAACACAGTACATTACAATACAGTACAACACAGTACATTACAGTACATTACAGTACAGTACAACAGTACATTACAGTACAGTACAACACAGTACATTACAGTACAGTACATTACAGTACAACACAGTACAGTACATTACAGTACATTACAGTACATTACAGTACAGTACAACACAGTACATTACAGTACAGTACACAGTATACAGTACAGTACAACACAGTACATTACAGTACATTACAGTACAGTACAACACAGTACATTACAGTACAGTACAACACAGTACATTACAGTACAGTACAACACAGTACATTACAGTACATTACAGTACAGTACAACACAGTACATGACAGTACAGTACAGTACAACACAGTACATGACAGTACAGTACATTACAGTACAGTACATTACAGTACAGTACAACACAGTACATTACAATACACAGTACATTACAGTACAGTACAACACTACATTACAGTACAGTACAACACAGTACAGTACATTACAGTACAGTACAACACAGTACATACAGTACATTACAGTACAGTACAACACAGTACATTACAGTACAGTACAACACAGTACAACACAGTACATTACAGTACAGTACAACAGTACATTACAGTACAGTACAACACAGTACATTACATATTCAACACATGACAGTACACACACTACAGTCCAACTGACAGTCACCCAAAGCAGCTTCACGTGATGATGAAGACGAAGGTTCCCGTTCACCCAAACACATGAATGAGCCTCTTCATCGTGTCCCTGTTGTTCTCCTCCTCTTCACGTCGTGTCCCTGTTGTTCTCCTCCTCTTCATCGTGTCCCTGTTGTGCTCCTCCTCTTCATCGTGTCCCTGTTGTTCTCCTCCTCTTCATCGTGTCTCTGTTGTGCTCCTCCTCTTCATCGTGTCCCTGTTGTTCTCCTCCTCTTCATCGTGTCCCTGTTGTTCTCCTCCTCTTCATCGTGTCCCTGTTGTTCTCCTCCTCTTCATCGTGTCCCTGTTGTGCTCCCTGTTGTGCTCCTCTTCATCGTGTCCCTGTTGTGCTCCTCTTCATCGTGTCCCTGTTGTGCTCCTCTTCATCGTGCCGCTGCTCGTTGGTCTGTAGATCCTCTCGGGGGTCTTGATGCTGGTGACGCCCAGCCGGACTCTCGTTGCTACCACTGGTATACACACACACACACACACCACTGGTATATACACACACACACACACCACTCATATACACACACACAAACACACCACTGCTGTACACACACATACACACATACACACACACCACTGGTATATACACACATACATACACACACCACTGCTGTACACACACATACACACATACACACAAACCACTGGTATATACACACACACACACACCACTGACAGATCCCACATTACCCAAACAAGTGGACTTTTCATAATATGTCTCCTTTAAGATTATATTTACATTTCATTTAATCTCATTACTCATTATTATTCTCTTCTTCTCAATCTCACTTTGTGTCTGTGTGTGTGTGTGTCTCTGTGTGTGTGTGTGTGTGTGTGTCTCTGTGTGTGTGTGTGTGTGTGTCTGTGTGTGTGTGTGTGTGTGTGTGTGTGTGTGTGTCTCTGTGTGTGTGTGTGTCTCTGTGTGTGTGTGTGTCTCTGTGTGTGTGTGTGTGTGTGTGTGTGTGTGTGTGTGTGTGTGTGTGTGTCTCTGTGTGTGTGTGTGTGTGTGTGTGTGTGATATTGCCTGCTCTGATCTAATCAGCCTTCATCTCATTTCTCTTCACCTCCTCTTCTAAACTCCGTTAGTATCGGTGGACAGATTATCTAAATGAAGTCCTGGAAGTCACTCTCCATTTCGGATGTGTCTCTCCCCCCCTCTCTCTCTCTCTCTCTCTCTCTCTCTTTCTCTCCCCCTCTCTCTCTCTCTCTCTCTCTCTCTCTCTCTCCCCCCTCCCTCTCTCTCTCTTTCTCTCCCCCTCTCTCTCTCTCCCCCTCTCTCTCTCTCTCCTCCCCCTCTCTCTCTCCTCCCCTCTCTCTCTCTCTCCCCTCTCTCTCTCCCTCTCTCTTTCAGGACTCTTTAAATGCATCTCGCTCTGAATGACATTGATCCGGCTACGATTGACCTCCGACCTCTGAGGGGGGGGGGGGAGGACGACGACACACACACACAACCACACACACACACACACACACACGCACACACGCACAAGCACACGCACACGCACACGCACACGCACACACACCTCATCACCTCACCTCCTCCTCATCTCCTCATCACCTCATCACCTCTTCATCACCACATCACCTCCTCATTACCTCCTCTTCACCTCCTCATTACCTCCTCTTCACCTCATCATCGCCTCCTCTTCATCTTCTCATCACCTACTCATCGCCTCCTCTTCATCTTCTCATCACCTACTCATCGCCTCCTCTTCATCTTCTCATCACCTACTCATCACCTCCTCTTCATCTTCTCATCACCTACTCATCGCCTCCTCTTCATCTTCTCATCACCTACTCATCACCTCCTCTTCATCTTCTCTTCACCTACTCATCACCTCCTCTTCATCTTCTCATCACCTCCTCATCACCTCCTCATCACCTCACCTTCTCCTCCATGTCTCCATTAACGGCCACATTAAATGGACTTGTTGTTGTTTTTATTTGTGTTTTCTCTTATTCTCTCTGTTCCTGCCTCGGGGGACAGCCCCCCCCCCCCCCACAGCCCCCCCACGCAGCCCTCCCACCCACACAGCCCCCCCCCCCCACAGCCCCCCTGTCTGAGACTGGTCAATACGGAGTGATGGACGCCGATGAGTCTGTGTGTGTGTGTGTGTGTGTGTGAGGTCTCTTTCATCCCCCCCCCCTGTACCCTCGGGGGGGGGGGGGGGGGGGCAGAAACACTTCTTTTGATAATCTCCCTCTAATTGGTCCGAGTCAACGCCTCACGAAGAAAATAATTAAAACAAGGAGGACAACAACATGACTGTGGCTGTGTGTGTGTGTGTGTGTGTGTGTGTGTGTGAGTGTGTGTGTCTGTGAGTGTGTGTGTGAGTGT
>CM070097.1:728474-730974 GCA_036178185.1 Liparis tanakae
ATGTGTATGTGTATATAAAGGAAACATTAACATAACCAGGATGAAGGAGAGTTGAACTATTGTTGAGGTCTGTTGTGGAATTCTCTCTCACGCATGAATTCAACGAAAGTGTTTGTTTACGAAGATGAGCACGTGTGTGTGTGTGTGTGTGTGTGAGAAAGAGATTGTCTGAGCGAGGGAGAGTGTGTTTAGTTCTCCCTGAGTGGGTTCCATCTGATAAGACTGACAGCCACAGGTTGATATTCCTGAGAGCAGCCTGCCTCTCCCCTTCACACACACACTCACACACACACACACACACTCACACACACTCACACACACACACACACTCACACACACTCTCACACTCACACACACTCACACACACTCACACACACTCACACACACACACACACACTCACACACACTCACACACACACACACACACACACACACACACACACACACACACACACACACACACACACCTACAAAAGGAAATGTATGTCCTCCCTCATGTTTTTGTTCTTTTTTCTCTTTCATAAACCGCAAATGTTTAAATATTATTATTTATATATATTTATTTTTGGTATCAATATTTTTAATTATCATTTATATATATATATATATATATATATATATATATATATATATGTATATATATATATATGTATATATATATATATATATAATATCTTTTTCCGGGGGATCCAAGCCTGGGAATCAGCCGGCGGACACTTTACCATGCACCAATGTGTGTGTGTGTGTGTGTGTGTGTGTGTGTGTGTGTGTGTGTGTGTGTGTGTGCTTGTGACGCAGTGTGACTGTTACTCTCTCACACACACCTCAGAGGCGAGGCGTAGTCTCCGGGGCCCCGGGGCCGTGTGCCGGCGCCCCGGTCACGCCCCCCCGCCTGTGATGCGTCGCTCCCCGAGGAGCCCGAGGGGCCTTGAACGCCACATCCACGTCCCAACGCCGCACATCGTAATCCACCTAATATCCACTCGGCTCGGGAATACAAAAGCCCACACACACACACACACACACACACACACACACACACACACACACACACACACACACACACACACAAACAAACACACACGCACACACACACATACACACACCAGGCGGGCCCTTGAAGAGGGCACCGCGTGGCGACATTGAGGCTCTCCGTGTTCACAGCGAGGAGATAAAAGGGGGCGTGGCCTGTTCTTACAGTAATTACTCCGATGCATCTGGAGGTAAATTTCACGACGAGCTGAAACATTTAATACAATTTACTCCATTTTGACTGGAGGCCAACGGGGCGCACACCAGGTGTGTGTGTGTGTGTGTGTGTGTGTGTGTGTGTGTGTGTGTGTCTGTGTGTCCATCACTGAAGATGAATTAGAGAGAGAGGAGAGAGAGGGGAGAGAGGAGAGGAGAGGGAGGGAGGAGGAGAGAGGAGAGGAGAGGAGAGAGGAGAGAGAGGGAGAGGAGAGGAGAGGAGAGGAGAGGAGGAGGAGGGAGAGGAGGAGAGGAGAGGGAGGAGGAGGGAGGGAGAGGAGAGAGGGAGAGGAGGAGGAGAGGAGAGGAGGGGAGGAGGGAGAGGAGGAGAGGGAGGAGAGAGAGGAGAGGGGAGGGAGAGGGAGAGGGAGGAGAGAGGAGGAGAGGGAGGGAGAGAGGAGAGAGGAGAGAGAGGAGAGGAGAGAGGAGAGGAGAGGAGAGGAGGAGAGAGAGAGGAGAGAGGGAGAGAGGAGGAGGAGGAGAGGAGGGAGGGAGGGAGAGGAGAGGAGAGGGAGAGGGAGGAGGAGAGGAGAGGGAGGAGGAGAGGGAGGAGAGGAGAGGAGAGGGAGAGAGAGAGGAGGGAGAGGAGGGGAGAGGAGAGAGGGTGGAGGAGGAGAGGAGGAGAGGAGAGGGGAGAGGGGAGAGGAGAGAGGGAGAGGGGAGAGAGAGGAGGAGGGAGAGAGGAGAGAGGGAGAGGAGAGAGGAGAGGAGGAGAGGGAGAGGGAGGAGAGGGAGAGAGGTGAGAGGGAGGAGAGGAGAGAGGAGAGGAGAGAGGAGAGGAGAGGGGGAGAGAGAGAGGAGAGGAGGGGAGGAGAGGAGAGGAGGGAGAGGGAGAGGGGAGAGGAGAGGAGGGAGAGGAGAGAGGAGAGAGGAGAGAGGAGAGAGGAGGGAGGGGAGAGGAGAGAGGAGAGAGGAGAGAGGAGAGGGGAGAGGTGAGGAGAGGAGAGGAGAGAGGAGAGAGGAGAGAGGAGAGGAGAGAGGAGGTCTGTTGACAGATGATCAGATAAGGTCTCAGTTGGTCCTGTGGGAACAGAAGCTCTGACTGTTTCCTACAAGGCACTGTCACACACACACACACACACCCTCACACACACACGCACACACACACACACACACACACACAAACTGACACACGACTCTAATGTTGTGATATATACAACATTATATATTTCATTTGATCAGAATCTTTTATTTCTTCTTGTTCGTTAATTCCGTTAGCATCGTAACGTTCTGAGTTCCTCCGTTAGCATCG
>CM070097.1:738474-740974 GCA_036178185.1 Liparis tanakae
CCGTACAAAACGTTCAAGCGTAACCTGAAGGAATGGCTTGTAGCCAATCAGGTGTGCAGTCATCGACGTGCCGTCTGTCCTGATGCTTGTTTCGCCTAGATGTGCATTTGTTTGTATGTGTATGTTGTGTTGTAGCTGGGTTTGTTCTGCCTGAGTCATGCTGCAGCCCGTTATGTCTCTGGTCTATTGCTGTATCTTTTCTTTTTGCTGTGTATTGGTTTTGTTTATATGTTGTCAGTTTGTCTATGAATTCTATTTCCATTTTATTTTTGAGAATATGTTATTTTAGGCTGCCTTAAAAACATCTGGCCAGGGACAGCAGATGGAAATGAGCCTCTCTGGCTAACTCTGGCTCACTTACAGTCCAACTGTTGGGTGGTGGGCATTGTCCCTGCAAAATAAATGAATAAAAAAAACAAAAAAAAACATGGAGAACATGGAGAACATAGATAACACGGAGAACATGGAGAACACAGAGAACATGGAGAACACAGAGAACATAGATAACACGGAGAACATGGAGAACACAGAGAACATGGAGAACACAGAGAACACAGAGAACACAGAGAAGATGGAGAACACAGAGAACACAGAGAACATGGAGAACACAGAGAACACAGAGAACATTGAGAACACAGAGAAGATGGAGAACACAGAGAACATAGAGAACATGGAGAACACAGAGAACATGGAGAACACAGAGAACACAGAGAACATAGAGAACATGGAGAACACAGAGAACACAGAGAAGATGGAGAACACAGAGAAGATGGAGAACACAGAGAACATAGATAACACAGAGAACATGGAGAACACAGAGAACATAGATAACACGGAGAACATGGAGAACACAGAGAACATGGAGAACACAGAGAAGATGGAGAACACAGAGAACATAGATAACACAGAGAACATGGAGAACACAGAGAACACAGAGAACACAGAGAAGATGGAGAACACAGAGAACACAGAGAACATAGAGAACATGGAGAACACAGAGAACACAGAGAACATGGAGAACACAGAGAAGATGGAGAACACAGAGAACATAGAGAACATGGAGAACACAGAGAACACAGAGAACATAGAGAACATGGAGAACACAGAGAACACAGAGAACACAGAGAACATGGAGAACACAGAGAACACAGAGAACACAGAGAAGATGGAGAACACAGAGAACATAGATAACACGGAGAACATGGAGAACACAGAGAACATAGATAACACGGAGAACATGGAGAACACAGAGAACACAGAGAAGATGGAGAACACAGAGAACATAGATAACACGGAGAACATGGAGAACACAGAGAACACAGAGAACATAGAGAACATGGAGAACACAGAGAACACAGAGAACATAGAGAACATGGAGAAGACGGAGAACATTTTGTAATCATCTTCAGGTTCTGTGTACGTTCACGTGAAGGACGACAAGAACACGTCTCAGTCAGAGATAAAGATAAAGCTTCTTCTTCTTCTTCTTCTTCTTCTTCTTCTTCTTCTTCTTCTTCTTCTTCTTCTTCTTCTTCTTCTTCTTCTTCTTCTTCTTCTTCTTCTTCTTCTTCTTCTTCTTCTTCTTCTAGTAGTAAGTCATATTGAGGGTTAGAGCAACAGCTTAAACATGTTTATCTCTCTCTCTCTCACACACACACACACACACAGATACACCTACACACACACACACACTGACGCCTGGACCTTTATTTTGAAAGGTGTGAGAATCTGCTTCCTGGACGACGTGCTCGTCCAATGGGTGAGCCCTGAGGAGCGGGGGGGGAAGACGAGGGAATCGAACACGCGGAGGTGAGGAGAAGCCCCCCCCCCTCCGCTTAGAGGAGGAGGAAAGCAGCACCACGGGCGTGCACGTGCACGTGCACTTTTTACGATTTTTTTGATTCGTCGCCATCTTTAGTTTTGGGACTTTTGCCTTTGACACAGTTTCATTTCCCGAAAAACAGGAAGTAGAGAGACGGCGTGACCCCGTGTGTGTGTGTGTGTGTGTGTGTGTGTGTGTGTGTGTGTGTGTGTGTGTGTGTGTGTGTGTGGGTGTGTATGTGTGTGTGTGTGTATGTGTCTATTTGTGTGTGTGTGTGTGTGTCTCTATGTGTGTGTATGTGTGTGTGTGTGTCTATTTGTGTGTGTGTATCTATGTGTGTGTATGTGTGTGTGTCTCTATGTGTGTGTATATGTGTGTGTGTGTGTCTCTATGTGTGTGTGTGTGTGTCTCTATGTGTGTGTGTGTGTGTGTGTGTGTGTGTCTATTTGTGTGTGTGTGTGTGTGTCTCTATGTGTGTGTATGTGTGTGTGAGTGTGTGTGTCTGTGTGTCTGTGTGTGTGTGTGTCTCTGTGTGTGTGTGTGTGTGTGTGTCTGTGTCTGTGTGTGTGTGTGTGTGTGTGTGTGTCTGTGTCTGTGTGTGTGTGTGTGTGTGTGTGTGTGTGTGTGTGTGTGTGTGTGTGTGTGTAGGCCCAGAAGGTATTTCCTCCTCCTTGTTTT
>CM070097.1:763474-765974 GCA_036178185.1 Liparis tanakae
CAGCGTTACTGTGTTTGACTTGAGGTGAGCAGCTCCTCCTGACGTCACACACAGATACACACACACACAGATACACACACACACACACAGACACACAGACACACACACACACACAGATACACACATTCAGTGCGTTTACATGCATTTGAATAACTGGCTCAGTCGGACTCACCTCTAATGATCGTTTCATGAACACCTTTGTTCGACTGTGCGGTCCGACTACGGTCCGACTGACACTCTGGATTACTCGATCCGATCCGGTTGATAATCCGACTATCGCGGCATGTAGCGGTGAACTGGACTAGGAACCGGACTTTGCGACGAGTCTCAGGCTCTCAAGTGTCACACAGTTCGGTCTGAACTCCGCCACACATCGTATTTCTTCAGGCTGAAGACAACTCTGGGCTCTTTAATGTTTTAATGTCCCGCAGAGACAACATGAGCCCCGCCGCTGTCCCCGTGGGGAAAACAAGCGCTCCCTGGAGTTGTGCTGTCACGTGGCGCTTATCAGCCAATCAAAAAAAGGAAATGTGCTCCACAACAGGAGTTGTAGTGAAAACAGCGCCACCTGGCGTATCGGAGGTGACATGTTTTCAGTCAAATGACTCACTGCCATGTACACAGCATACAGCATAGTCTGACTAAAGCAAGACTAGAATTATACCATCATGTAAACGCACTGACAGACACACACACACACAGGAGGTCAGGAGGTCTAGAGGTCAGGAGGTCAGCGGTGCTCGTCCCTCTGGGAGGACGAGGACATGGAGATAGTTCCAGACGTCGGTCCGGTGGAGCCGGGCGGAGGTCCTCTTCCCTCGCCCCTCCGCTCGTCTTCACCCTCTTCGTCTGAGCGTCTCCCGGTCGTTACCGGCGTCCCGCGTGTCCCCCCCATCCCCCCCCCCCCTGCTGTTCTTTCCCCTTCGTCATCAACCCTCCTCTGGCAGCAGATGAACACGTGAAGCGGAGGAGGACGTTGATCTCCACACGGAGCGCGGCGCGGAGGCTGTAACTCGATACAGCGTTGCATTGTGGGAGTTCCTCATCTCGCAGAATTAATACGAGGCGTCCACCTCCAGGAGCGGGATTAAAACAGTCGGCTGTTATTAAACCACGGGACCAACGCCGAGGCACCGAGGAGAGCGTCAGGAGGTGTGTGTGTGTGTGTGTGTGTGTGTGTGTGTGTGTGTGTGTGTGTGTGTGTGTGTGTGTGTGTACATTAGGGCATAGTGTGTGTGCAGGGTGGGGGCTCCAGATTCCCTAGCAGGCCTTATTGGAGATGATTACTCTCATAAAACCTCATGCTTTCTAAATTGCCCTCCTCCTCCTCCTCCTCCTCCTCCTCCTCCTCCTCCTCCTCCTCCTCCTCTTCCTCTTCCTCCTCCTCCTTCTCCTCCTCCTCTTCCTCCCATCGGCAGTCTAAACACACTTAATCAAGCGCAGGTGTGTCCTGATGCGTTTACAGCCGAATCGCTGACTGACACAAGAAGAAGAAGAAGAAGAAGAAGAAGAAGAAGAAGAAGAAGAAGAAGAAGAAGAAGAAGAAGAAGAAGAAGAAGAAGAAGAAGAAGAAGAAGAAGAAGAAGTCTTCCTCACGTGGCAGAGGACGTATGTGAATAAAAAATGTAAAAAACACACGAGAATAAATTCTTCATTCATTGGTTTTCTTTTACTTTGCCATCCATTTTTTGCCTCTCAATCATTTCCTCTCCTCCTCTCATCTATCTCGCTCTCTCTCTCTCTCTCTCTTTCTCTCTCTCTCTCTCTCTCTCTCTCTCTCTCCCTCGCTCAGTCCTGTGTCTCAATTCACCGGCGGATCAGTTCCATGTTGGGGATCTAACGGTTAATACGGTTACCGGGATAACAATCTCCCCCGCTGCACCGCTCCATGATAGATGGCCTCAGTGTATGTGTGTGTGTGTGTGTGTGTGTGTGTGTGTGTGTGTGTGTGTGTGTGTGTGTGTGTGTGTGTGTGTGTGTGTGTGTGCCGAGTGATTGAGCAAGTGGGTGAGTGAGTGAGAGATAAAGTCAGCGGTGGCTGTGTGTAAAAAAGAAAAGTGTGTGTGTGTGTGTGTGTGTGTGTGTGTGGGGTCCGCGAAGCGAGGGTGTGTGGAGCGGTGGGGCCCGCGGTATCCGTCAGGAGAACAATGGCTTTTAAATGAATCTGGGAGGTCGTAAATCACACAAAGAAGGAGCCGGAACGCGGCGCTGATTGCCTGGACGTCGGGAGGCGGCGGGACGCCGGGCAGGAGCGAGCGAGCGGGCGGGCGAGCGGGCGAGCGAGCGCCCCCCCGAGACGCCTTGTTAGGGCCGAACAAAACGCCTCCATTAGGACGCCACGGCCCACTTATGCAAATGAGGCCACGGCGGCGTCCTCTAAGGGACGGTCTGTGATCGGGAGGCACAGACAGTAAACCAAAGCACCAGCACTCTTAAAGTTATGTATGGGGGGGGGGGGGGGGGGGGGGCGTAGGCATCGTGACGTCAGACGTCGGTTTAC
>CM070097.1:780974-788474 GCA_036178185.1 Liparis tanakae
TCACCTCCTCATCACTGTTATCTCCTCATCACTGTTACCTCCTCCTCACCTCCTCATCACTGTCACCTCCTCCTCACCTCCTCATCACTGTTACCTCCTCCTCACCTCCTCATCGCTGTCACCTCCTCCTCACCTCCTCATCACTGTCACCTCCTCCTCACCTCATCGCTGTCACCTCCTCGTGGTTGAGATCTGTGGAGGCAACAAAGGAACAGCTCAGAGGTTTTACTACGTAGAGCAGGAGAACAGAGCCGTGTGTGTGTGTGTGTGTGTGTGTGTGTGTGTGTGTGTGTGTGTGTGAACTCCAGACAGAGGATTGAGGGATGGAGGGATGACGAGGAAGAGGATGACGAGGAGGAGGAGGACGAGGAGGAGGAGGAGGAGGATGAGGATGAGGAGGAGGACGAGGAGGAGGAGGAGCAGGAGGAGGAGGAGATTGATCACCATTGACTCATCTCACTGCAGCCCAGCGCTCTTCCTCAAGATTCCAATAGCCAACCCGAAACACACACACACACACACACACACACACACACACACACACACACACACACACACATGTATATATATACACACTCGAAGAAACCCTCTCAGTAACCGGTTAATGTTCTCCAGTGTGTGTGTGTGTGTGTGTGAGTGTCTATGTGTGTGTGTGTGTTTTTCCCTGGTATCGTTGTGATTCAGAGAAGTTAAAGTCAACGGGCCGCCAGTGTGAGTGTGTGTACCTCATTTAAGTGTGTGTGTGTTTTTGTGTATCTCATATGTCTGTGTGTGCATGTATATTTCATTTGAGTGTATGTTGTGTGTGTGTATGAGTGTGTGTGTGTGTGTGTGTATGAGTGTGTGTATGTGTGTGTGTGTGTGTGTGTGTGTGTGTGTGTGTGTGAGTGTGTGTGTGTGTGTGTGTGTAATAAGCTGGGGGCTGGATGCAGATAGGATCTCTGTGGGGGGCGTGTCCGTGTGATCGGAGACTAAAATCATTACAGGACCGCCTGGTCACCGCGTCCTTGTCTCTTCTGCTGAGCCGAGGCCCCCACACACACACACACACACACACACACACACACACACACACACAATTGTTACTCTACAATACGTCTATTACTCCACGAAGCTGCAGAACACGATGCATCAAAAAGGAGTTTCCTTCTCATATATATCATAAATATTAAATATATGATAAATGATAATATATGATATATACATATATATATATATATATATATATATATATATATATATTTTATATATATATGTTTATCATATATATATAAATACATATATATATATGATATAATATATGATATATATGTATATATATATATATATATATATCATATATATATTTATCATATATATATAAATATATATATATATATATATATACATATATATATAAATATATATATATATATATATATATATATATATATATAATGTATATATGCTTTTAAGGATCATTAGAATTTGAGTCCCTTACGGTGAGTTCTGGTCCATCTTCAGACCGGCTGAGTGTCATCATGTGTGTTGAATCCTGGAGTCACAACAGATCCCATGATACACACCCACAAACACACACACACTAACACACACAAACACACACACTAACACACACACACACACAAACCTGAAGAACGAGGTGGAAGAAACAAAAGCAGTTGTTTTTGTTATTTTTAGGGGGGTTATTATCATAACTGTAAATAGACCCCACCTGCACCCCCCTGGGGCTGCAGCGGCTGTCCAGAGAGAGAGAGAGAGAGAGAGAGAGAGAGAGAGAGAGAGAGAGAGAGAGAGAGAGGGGATGTAGACTCAGCCCGTCTCATTGGTGGATTTGCTTCCCAGAGGTTTTGCCCTTGAGAATGTGCAGACACGGAGCAGATAATGTTCTGACACCAGAAACTCTAGACCTGGACCCGATCAACACTTACTCCCTCCTCCTCTACTTCCTCCTCCTCCTCCTCCTCCTCCTCCTCCTCCTCCTCCTCCTCCTCCTCCCCACCGGACATGCAGAGAGAAGCACTACAGTGTGTTGATATGAATGTGTGTACGTGTGTATTTCTTTGTGTTGTCGTCACAGCGAATCTGCTCCCGAGAGTGTGTTGTTGTGTGCGTGGTGCACGCGCACAATCATAAATCACATTCACGTTAACTATACAGAAGTCACACCTGCAGGCGCGCGCATGAAGCAGAGGTCACGCGGGGTCCTTTTGAAAAGATCATTTAAAGTGGAGCAAACTGATTTACCCTTTGTGTTGTTGTTGTTGTTGTTGTTGTTGTTGTTGTTGTGTGCATTGAAAGCCACGCACATCGAGCATTTGTAGATGGACATCCGGGGTTTTTTCGTCTCTTTTCCGGTGCGTTGCAAGGTCACAGATCTCCTTTCAGCGCGCGCCCGGGTGACGACGGCGGCGGCGCGCAGGAGTCTCTCCCCGCACGCGGCCGGAGCCGGTACCGGTGACGTCATCGCGGCCGCGCGGCCGGAGCCGGTACCGGTGACCTCATCGCGGCCACGCGGCCGGCGGGCTGCGACCCAACACTCTCGAGTCTGAAAAAAAAGAGTAAAACAAACAAAAAAAGGCCAAAAGGCGACTGGCGCGCGCGCAGCCAGCGGGCCGTGACTCAGGACAGTAGAGATGATAACAGGTGTGATTATGAATTAAAATGTATGTGTGTGTGAGTGTGTGTGTGTGTGTGTGTGTGTGTGTGTGAGTGAGTGAGTGTGTGTGTGAGTGTGCGAGTGTGTGTGTGTGTGTAGAAACAAGTCTGAGAGATGCTTGTTGCCATTTCCATGACTTTAATAAGCAAAATAGGAAACAATTTCTTCCAAAAAAACAACCAAAAATAAGACAAAACAGAAACCAGCCTGAATGGAACAGTTCAAATTTAAGTGTTTTTTTCTCCTTAAAAACTATTATTCATATAAACAGGATTGGACCCCCCCCCCCCATCATGGTATACATGAACAGGGGAAAACAAAACAACAACCGGCTGCTGCAGTTTCAGTTCGAGTTCAACCCAGCTGAATCAGGAAAACCCGCAAGAGAGAGAGCGCGTTCAGATGCGTGACTCCCCCCCCCCCCCCCCACGATAGTTTTCAAATGCAAGCACCATGCTCATTCGATGTGACCCCCCTCCCACAGTCTGTTAATTTAAAAAATCATTAAAATAAAAACTTGTTTTTAAACTATGCATCTGGCCAGCAGAACCAGAATCATCAAATAATAATAATAACAACAACAATAATAATAATAATAAAACCGACACACGCACACACACGCACTTAAACAGAAACATTAAAACACGTAGTACATAAAACGTGAATATGTTTGTTTTTTTCATTTTGATAATTTGCACAACCTGAAGTCCCTTTTTTTTACTGACCGGCAGGAAAAAAATGAAGGAATAAAAACATAAACGCTCGCGCGGTCTTTAAATACCGACTCGCGTTGAGTTTGCTTTCTCTTTTCGTTTGAAGATGGCTATGAGTGATTATTGGTTATTGGCGAGAGGCTCGTGTCCGTAAAGGGTTAATAGAAGGAGTTAAGCAGCCCTTCATCTGAATGCGGGTCGCCAACGCCAGAAACCCGCAACAGGCTCCAATAACAGCGCCAACACCTCCGCACAGGCATAAATACATACATGTATATTTACATATATTTATACATGTCCGGAGTCGCATCACAACATTGCGTCATATGTCTTCCTGAGGGAGGTTTGAGCAAACTTCAAAATGAAAACGTGCGCACGCAAAAAGAAAAATCATCATCATCCAAAAGTGCACTTGGCACACAGAGAGTAATGTTGTGTTTAAATGCAACAGAGATGAAAATAAACAAACACAAATACACTCGTCTTTCAATCGGGATAAACCCCCAAACAAATAAACAAACAACAAGAAAAACAAGAAGAAATAAAAAGACAACAAAGAAAGAAAGAAGTTCAGACCAGCCTCCTCATCTTGTGCAGTTGTGTTTCTCCCGCGGTTGCGTCATATTTACAAGCCCAAAGAACCCCCCTCCCCCCCATACACACCCGCAGTCCTGCTGTCCCCCCCCCCCCCCCAACACAAAGCAGATCAACAACATGCTCTTAATATACAGAGAAGATGAAAGTACAAAATAGAAATTATCACCGTACATGTCCAGCATGCAGGATTAATATTTAATGCAGATTTTTTGTTTTCAATATATATTCGAATATAACCAAAAGCAGGCAATAAATCAATGAGATGTTGCGTAAAATGTCCCCCCCCCCCCCCCCCGCGACCCTCCTCCTCCTCGCGACACGTTAAAGTTACAATTTTGCATAAAGTGGAAGTTTGTGAGTCTTTTAGTTTTTTTTTCCTCTCAGATTCTTGACGAGCCCACTCGTGTCGAGCCCGGAACCCGGGACCAGAACAATGTCATCTTCATCATCATCATCATCATCATCATCATTTGGAGAGCGTCCGTATGCAGGTCACCCCACACACACACACATGGAACAATAAAAGGACAACAACAAAGTCCATCAGCCGAGCCTCTTCCTCCTCTCTGGTGAGGAAGAGGAGGCGGAAACAAGTCCTCCTCACTGCAAGCGACTCGTCTACAAAAAACAGATGCCGACACGCGGATGGAGAGAATATAGAGAGAAAGAATACTATCTGACGGGTTATTCTTCTAATACGAATATAAGTGTTATTATTGTTATAATCATAAACAGTTCTGGAGCTGTGGATTATCATCGTTGTGTTCAGTCATGGGGGGGGGGGGACTCACATGAAGAACTCCGGAGACGACGGGGTGTCGCTGGTGGACCCGGCCTCGCGGAACCCGGCGCCGGAGCCGCCCGAGCCGCTCAGCTTCTCGCACTTGAGCTTGTAGGCGTCGCGCTCGCGCGCCAGCCGGCTGATCTCCGCCTTCAGGTGCTCCACCTCGTCGATGAGCTCCGTCTTCTCGTGCTCCAGCACGTGCTTCTGCTGCACGCGCTTGTACCGGCAGGACTGCGCGTAGCCCCGGTTCTTCAGGGTCCGGCGCTTCTGCTTCAGGCGGATCACCTCGTCCTTGGTGAAGCCCCGCAGGTGCCGGTTGAGCTCGCGCACCGACATGGACACCAGCTGGTCGTCGGAGAAGCGGTCCTCCACGTTGAGCCCGCCGCCGCCCCCGGAGCCGTGGTGGTGCCCCCCCGCCGACTGCAGGTGGCCGTGCGAGTGGTGGTGGTGGTGGTGGCGGTGGTGGTGCAGCGACTGGTGGGAGTCCGGGGACACCGGGGACGGGCTGTCCGGGTCCTGGCTGTGGTGCTGGTGGTGCTGGCTGTGCGCGTGGCCGTGTGCGCCCGGGTGGCCGGACAGCTCGTCGGCGTGGTGCGGGATCCCGCCCGCGTACGGGTGGTGGTGGTGCTGCTGGCCGTGGTGGCCGTGGTGGTGGTGCGCGCCCCCCCGGTAGCCCTCGAAGGTGCCCTGCTGCTGCTGCAGCTGCTGCACGTGCGCGGGCGGCGGGTGCCCGTGCGCCGTGGCCCCGATCAGGGCCTCCACCGCGTCCTCCGGGGTCAGGCTCAGCGTCTGCGGGTCGATCTGCTGCTGGTAGCCGCCGCTGGGCATCCAGTAGAGCTCCTCCAGGTGGCTCTTCTGCTCCGTGGGGCTGAAGCCGGGCGAGGAGGGCACGGAGCTGCAGGGCGTGCTGATCGGGGTGGACGACACGGAGCCCTGCGGCGCCGCGCGGCTGCACTGGCGCTGCGCGGCGCCGCGCTCCAGCCCCGCCAGGCCCTCCTTCTTCACGTCGAACTTCATCAGGTCAAAGTCGTTGACGTATTCCAGCGCCAGGGGGCTGCTGGGTAGCTCCGGGCCCAGGCTCATCGCGGCCGCGCTCATGCCCGCCGCGACTCTCTCTCTCTCTCTCTCTCTCTCTCTCGCTCGCTCTCTCCCTCTCTCTGTCTCTCTCTCTCGGCTCGTGGCTCTTCCTCGGTGTCACGCAATAGTTCTGCTGCGCGCCGCTCCTCCTGCTTCTTGTGCGCGGACTTGCTGGAGCATGAACCACCGCGGGAGCGGCGGCGTGGAGGAAGAGGAGGAGGAGGAGGAGGAGGAGGAGGAGGAGGAGGAGGAGGAGAAAAAAAGAAGAAGAAAAAAGTAGTGGAGGAAAAACTTTCACCGAGACCAGGCCGGAGGTAGAAACGCACAAAAAACTCTCAGTGCAAAAAGTTTTTCAAAAAAAAACAGTCCCTTCAGTAGAAGTGTGTATTCACACACGCACACGCACACACACATACACAAGCACGACACATAGGAATAACACGGAGCAGTACCGGGTTCGTGTAACGGGCTCCGGTCCTCGTTGCGTTCCTTCGGGGTCAATAAGTCCGTTTTTTTCTCCAGGAAAATAACAGAGCACAAAATAAAAAGAGAGAAAAAAGAGCGTCTGGAATTATTATTATTATTATTATTATTATTATTATTATTATTTTCCGCTGAGAAGCTGCTTTTTGTTCCAGCTCTGCACCGCAGAGATTCCCCAGAAAAAAGGAGCTCGCCTCTCTCTCTCTCTCCCTCTCTCCCTCTCTCCCTCTCTCCGCGGTATCCAGCGGACTGCGCTCCGAGCCGCCGCTTTATGCTCACAGAGCCGTGACGTCACGCTGGAAGGGCTGGGTGAGGAGCGCGCGCCTCTCCAATGGGAGCGGCGCTGGAACAGGAGGAAGAGGGAGGAGAGAGGAGAGAGGAGAGAGAGGAAGAGGAGGAGGGGCACACGCCACGGGCCTGACAGTTTACAGACAGTCAGCTGACCCGACTTCCCTACCAGCAGAAAGTGGGAGGAGAGAGAGAGAGGGAGAGAGAGGGAGGGAGAGGGAGGGAGGGAGGGAGAGGGAGAAATGCCTCCACTCCGCTGCCGCGCGCGCTGCTCCTCGGAGCTCCAGACGCGTAGAACACGTCATACTGTAATGACACAGTGTCATGTTGTAATACGGTAATATGCAGGTAATAATGTAATATTGAAACTAGCTCGCAGCGTCTCACCCCCCCCCCCCCCTAAAAAAACTCAAAACACAACGCGCGTGCATTCCTTTTTCAGTCATGATTTATTTCATTCATGCGTTTTTTTATTTTGCTCGATAAAAAGTGTTTTTTAAATGTGCTTTTTTAATAGTTTTTTTGGCTTTTTTAAACAAGTTTTCTTCTAATCACGCGCACGCGAGGCTGCAGCGCGCGAGAGGTCTTCTTCTTCTTCTTCTTCTTCTTCTTCTTCTTCTTCTTCTTCTTTTCTCGCGGTCCAGGACCACGTGACCCGTCGCGCTCTCGGGGTTGAGCAACAGCAGCGGGTCCTGGTTGTTTCCTCCACACACGATAAGTCCGGTGTGGAGGTTCGGACCTCCAGCTGGAGAACCAGAACCACACACCGGACCTCCATGCACTTCACGCATGCGCTGTGTGATTTGAGCCGTGTATGATGAGCCTCGCGCTATCCGGTGCGTGTTTCCCGGTGACACCGAGTGGACTCTGTTCCGCTTATTGCGCAACACCGGGCTCCTCCT
>CM070097.1:795974-798474 GCA_036178185.1 Liparis tanakae
ATAAACGTCTCCTAAATAAACGTCTCCTAAACGTCTCTTAAATGTCTCCTAAACGTCTCCTAAACGTCTCCTAAATAAACGTCTCCTAAATAAACGTCTCCTAAACGTCTCCTAAACGTCTCCTAAACGTCTCCTAAATAAACGTCTCCTAAATAAACGTCTCCTAAATAAACGTCTCCTAAATAAACGTCTCCTAAACGTCTCCTAAATAAACGTCTCCTAAATAAACGTCTCCTAAACGTCTCCTAAACGTCTCCTAAACGTCTCCTAAATAAACGTCTCCTAAATAAACGTCTCCTAAACGTCTATATTTACATGTTTTAAAGAAGCCGTCTCCGTACTCTACAGAAGGAGGTACCAGAGGATGTGAAGAAGCTCCAGCATCCACATTACCCCCCGGGGTGTGGGGGGTAATGTGGAAGCTGGACTTCGGGCTTTCCCCGCAGCGTTGCCTCTGGAGGATGGGAGTGATTTGTAATCGGGGCGCCGCCTCCACGCGGCGTCGTGCGGCCGTGTTCTGGCCGTCGTTTCCAGTAATTACTGCAGGTTAAGTGCTCGTCCCGGAGCCGCGGTGGAGGCTCATCCCTCACCTGGGACATGACTCAGCGCGGCTCAGGTCATCCGGCCATTTCCCTGACCGCCCCCCCCCCCCCGACCTACTCTAAACCCACAGGGCAGACGCCGCTCCGCTCCGCGCCTCAAGTCCACTTACGTCTCGTAATGTAATGCTTTGTTTTACTTACCGGCCGAGTCTCTTGCTGAGGATCCCCTCCGCCGTTACCCAGCATGAGAGGACGCTCCTGCTTCCTCAAACCGTAGAAGCCAGAGGTCGGGGTCACCGTCAGAGCGGCGGCCATCTTTACGTGCAGCGTTAACTTCCGTGTGGAACGTTGTTCCCACTGAGTCTCTCTTTCACTCGTTTTATCATTTTGAAATCTAGACACATTTATTTTGTCTTTATTCTCATGTTAGAGATTTAAAGAGTGATGTGTGAAAAATGAATGAGTCTGCGTAGCGGGCGGCGGCCATTTTAATGTGAGGCGCCGTAACGGGTTAGCTTCGTTGAACCGTGAACCGGAGGAACGCGTCGTAGAAACGACTCACGCCAGAAACCTTACGAAGAGAGAGAGAAACGGGGAAAGAATAAGTAACGCCGTCGTTCACAACGTTGCCATGGCGAACTAGCTTTAGCGAGTTAGCTTTAGAGAGTTAGCATTAGAGAGTTAGCTTTAGCGAGCTAACTTTAGCCGGCTAACTTCGGCATAAACAGTAATTTCTATTTTCTTTTCCTGTGAAATAAAAATGCACTAAAAAAGTTCCCGAGGCTTCGAAACCAACGAGCACATTTTCAAGGTTTCGCTTATTTTAGTTAAAAAACCGAAACCGTGTCAAACAGCAACTCATCAGCGCCGGTGATTGGCGCCTGTTCCCTGAGCCAGTAGAAACGGACGTTATTTGTCCTGCTGCCGTCTTTGAGACGAACGTCTTCCCGGACGAGACGGGGAGATTTACGGCGTGGACGCCGGCGCCCGCGTCGGCCGGTGAGCGATGTTCAGGGACAGGAGGAAGAATCGTGAACGGAGACGTTTGCTGATGCTTAAACTCCGTCCTCTTAACATAATTACCATGTGTCAGAGGATCGGAGCGCTGGGCCTCCCGGAAGAATTGTCATCGGGGATTCACCGTTTAGAGGAGATGAGCGACGAGAGTTCTCCGTAAATCACCTGAACACGTTTCACGTCTTCGGTTAGCGTCTCATCGGATAAACAGAACGCGACTTCTAGTGTGAGATTAAACATCAGAGATTAGGATTACAACGCAAACTCTAAAAGCAGATCCCGAAATAGTCGTCTCTGTCATCACATGTAGCCCCGCCCCTAAAGCCCCCCTGTCAATCACCTGTAGCCCCGCCCCTAAAGCCCCCCTGTCAATCACCTGTAGCCCCGCCCCTAAAGCCCCCTGTCAATCACCTGTAGCCCCGCCCCTAAAGCGCCCCCTGTCAGTCACCTGTAGCCCCGCCCCTAAAGCGCCCCCTGTCATCACCTTAAGCCCCGCCCTAAAGCGCCCCTGTCAATCACCTGTAGCCCCGCCCCTAAAGCGCCCCCTGTCATCACCTGTAGCCCCGCCCCTAAAGCGCCCCCTGTCATCACCTGTAGCCCCGCCCCTAAAGCGCCCCCTGCTTCATGGTCTCTAGATGACCATAAAGTCTAAACGATGACATCAGGCTGTATAGAAGAAGACTTGAAGACAAACATTTATTTATTTGTTCACTGCGTGGATCTGTCAGAACAACAGGACCATGCCGGCGCCCTCCTGTGGCTCAGACGTGTACTGCAGATATATACAGATATAGATATAGAGTGTTTAATCATCACGGGATGAGAGTCACGCCCTGTGTGTTAAAAACTCAAACGCGTTCTGCAGATACTTCTTCATGTCTTTAACGTTACTGTGTGTGTGTGTGAGAGTGTGTGTGTGTGTGTGTGAGAGTGTGTGTGTG
>CM070097.1:808474-810974 GCA_036178185.1 Liparis tanakae
ATATATATATATATATATATATATATATTATACATATATATATATATATACACATACATATATGTATATATATATATTTTTATTTTTGTATTTATATAAGTAAATATAAATATATATATTTATATATATTTTTATTTTATGTATATATATATATATATATATATATAAATATATATTATACATATATATATATATATATACATACATATATGTATATATATATTTTTTTATTTTTGTATTTATATAAGTAAATATAAATATATATATTTATATATATTTTTATTTTATGTATATATATATATATTTATATATTTATATATAAAAATATATATTTATACATATATATACATACATATATGTATATATATATTATATATATATATATTTATATAAATATATATATTTATATATATTTTTTTATATATATATATTTTTTATATATATTTATATAAATACATGTATAAATATATAAATATACATATATTTATAAATATATATATATATGCATATATATATATATATATATATATAAAATAAAAGTAAGAACAAGAACCAAGACAACGTTTCTCAGCACAGCGTAACCGTGGGAACAATAAATGCGACATTGCTAGAAACATTTCGGTGGTGAAAAATCACTTTGGCCTCATAATATAACCACAACTCAAGAAACAATAATTGTACGTTCACACACCGATATGGAGTGTGACGAAGGAGACTTCAACGAGACTCCGCCGGACTTTAAAGCCTTTTGTGTTTAACGAACGAGTCGAGAGTCGACTGGACTCATCAGTCTGAGCTCTTAAAGAGACAGGGTCAGCACAGCGGCAGACTTCCCAGCATGCATTTGTTTTAAATCCTGTTTTCTATCCCATTTGGATCCAAAGCTCACGTTGGTGAGCGAGGCTCAGAAACAGACAACGTGCACAAGTTTGTAGAAACTGAGTGTGTGTGTGTGTGTGTGTGAGAGTGGGGGGGGGTCTAGGCCCACTCTAATTGATTATACCGCTATCGACACAGGCCCAGAAAAACAGGCACTCACTTTCCTCTTGATTGAATTAAACACCTTTTATGGGGCAAATCGATGGGGACGGAGATGATGGGGGGGGGGTTGATATGTGGAGGTGAGATCTGTCTTCACCCCCCCGACCCCCCCCCCCCCCCACCCATCCCTCACATATTCACACATCCTCCCACAGACAGGTGAGAGGCCCGATGCCACCTCCAGTGGATCGATGCTTTTAGAGCATTCAGGCCGAGTGATGAAGTCCAGTGATGAAGAGTCCGGCGATGAAGAGTCCGGCGATGAAGAGCCCGGCGATGAAGTACAGTCAGAACGGACCCGGCCAAATGCCCCGGGAGCCAAATCAATCATAATTAACACGAGGTTCAGGAAGCACAGACTTCTATACAACCAGAGGAGCCCCCTGGTGGTCAGGAGAGAGAATGCAGCTCTAACACATGAAGCTTAAAGGCTTCAAACGACAGTCTTTGTTCGTGTAACATCGCCTGACTTTGTTGCGTTCCCCCCCCCCCCCGATGCAGTGACCTCATCCCCACCAAGGAAACATCAATACGGAGCCTCCTCTGGTCGGCCTCGATGTTCACCGACCTCACGGTGCAGCGGGACAGCATGACCTCATGCATGACCCCCCCCCCCCCTCACTACGACTACATTAGCCACCCCCCCCCCCACCACCACCACCACGCCCACTCCGCCGCTCCGCTCTGACCAATTAGAGCGTCTAATGAGCGTCTTGTATAACGCTAACGCGGCCATTAAAGAGCGCTAAAGAGAGCGCGGGGTATCGGGTGGAGGCTCGCGGGTGATGGTGTCATGGCTGATTAGTATTCAAGCAGCGATTTGGGTTTCCATTAAGAGGAGGTGGATGAGGGGGGGGGGGGGGGGGGGTTCTTCAGGTGTCTCCGAGGATCCGGCGGCGCTGATGATTCACGCCGCCGGGACTTTTATAAACAGCTCTCAGATGAGCGCCTCTCCTCGTGAAAACGTTCCTCCATTTCATTTGAGAAAACACGGAGAAGAATAAATAAAAACGAAGCTTCCTCGCGTGTGTGTGTGTGTGTGTGTGTGTGTGTGTGTGTGTGTGTGTGTGTGTGTGTGAGAAAACAGTGACTTGACAGTATTACACAGGCACTTTAATACCCAGCCGTAACATCGCTGAGGGAACAGGCCCAAGGCGCTACTCTCCTTTATTAGTCATTCACTGGGATTACGGACACATTGCCTCCATTAGAGGAGAGGAGCAACTCTCTCTCTCTCCCCCTCTCTCTCCCTCCCCCTCTCTCTCCCTCTCACACACAAACCATTAACGTACACTCTGAGGCGTGAATAGATCTTCAGACATGAACACCAGCGCTCTCCTCACAGACGAGCGTCGGCCTCATGAAGCGTTTCACCAGCAGGACGAATCAATACGACGAGGAATAAAGAAGAGAGGCCGATCAGGCACAGAGCGGGCGAACGACGACGTGACACACACTC
>CM070097.1:813474-825974 GCA_036178185.1 Liparis tanakae
CACGAGACCAAGAACCAACCGAGTCACGAGACCAGGAGCCAACCGAGTCATGAGACCAGGAACCAACCGAGTCACGAGACCAGGAACCAACCGAGTCACAAGACCAGGGACTCCCCGAGTCACGAGACCAGGGACTCACCGAGTCACGAGACCAGGAACCAACCGAGTCACAAGACCAGGGACTCCCCGAATTACGAGACCAGGAACTCCCCGAGTCACGAGACCATGAACCAACCGAGTCACGAGACCAGGAACCAACCGAGTCACGAGACCAGGAGTCAACCGAGTCACAAGACCAGGGACCAACCGAGTCACGAGACCAGGAACCAACTGAGTCACGAGACCAGGAACTCCCCGAGTCACGAGACCAGGAGCCAACCGAGTCACGAGACCAGGGACCAACCGAGTCACGAGATCAGGAACCAACCGAGTCACGAGACCAGGAACTCCCCGAGTCACGAGACCAGGAACCAACCGAGTCACAAGACCAGGGACTCCCCGAGTCACGAGACCAGGGACTCACCGAGTCACGAGACCAGGAACCAACCGAGTCACGAGACCAGGAACCAACCGAGTCACGAGACCAGGAGCCAACCGAGTCACGAGAACAGGAACCAACCGAGTCACGAGACCAGGAACCAACCGAGTCACAACACCAGGGACTCCCCGAGTCACGAGACCAGGAACCAACCGAGTCACGAGACCAGGAACCAACCGAGTCACGAGACCAAGAACCAACCGAGTCACGAGACCAGGAGCCAACCGAGTCATGAGACCAGGAACCAACCGAGTCACGAGACCAGGAACCAACCGAGTCACAAGACCAGGGACTCCCCGAGTCACGAGACCAGGGACTCACCGAGTCACGAGACCAGGAACCAACCGAGTCACAAGACCAGGGACCAACCGAGTCACGAGACCAGGAGTCAACCGAGTCACAAGACCAGGGACCAACCGAGTCACGAGACCAGGAACCAACTGAGTCACGAGACCAGGAACTCCCCGAGTCACGAGACCAGGAGCCAACCGAGTCACGAGACCAGGGACCAACCGAGTCACGAGATCAGGAACCAACCGAGTCACGAGACCAGGAACTCCCCGAGTCACGAGACCAGGAAACAACCGAGTCACGAGACCAGGAACCAACCGAGTCACGAGACCAGGAACTCCCCGAGTCACGAGACCAGGAACCAACCGAGTCACGAGACCAGGAGCCAACCGAGTCACGAGACCAGGAACCAACCGAGTCACGAGACCAGGAACCAACCGAGTCACGAGACCAGGAACCAACCGAGTCACAAGACCAGGGACTCCCCGAGTCACGAGACCAGGAACTCCCCGAGTCACGAGACCAGGAACCAACCGAGTCACGAGACCAGGGACCAACCGAGTCACGAGATCAGGAACCAACCGAGTCACGAGACCAGGAACTCCCCGAGTCACGAGACCAGGAACCAACCGAGTCACGAGACCAGGAACCAACCGAGTCACGAGACCAGGAACTCCCCGAGTCACAAGACCAGGAACCAACCGAGTCACGAGACCAGGAGCCAACCGAGTCACGAGACCAGGAACCAACCGAGTCACGAGACCAGGAACCAACCGAGTCACGAGACCAGGAACCAACCGAGTCACAAGACCAGGGACTCCCCGAGTTACGAGACCAGGAACTCCCCGAGTCACGAGACCATGAACCAACCGAGTCACGAGACCAGGAACCAACCGAGTCACGAGACCAGGAACCAACCGAGTCACGAGACCAGGGACCAACCGAGTCACGAGACCAGGAACTCCCCGAGTCACGAGACCAGGGACTCACCGAGTCACGAGACCAGGAACCAACCGAGTCACAAGACCAGGGACTCCCCGAGTTACGAGACCAGGAACTCCCCGAGTCACGAGACCATAAACCAACCGAGTCACGAGACCAGGAACCAACCGAGTCACGAGACCAGGAACTCCCCGAGTCACGAGACCAGGAACCAACCGAGTCACGAGACCAGGAACCAACCGAGTCACGAGACCAGGAACTCCCCGAGTCACGAGACCAGGAACCAACCGAGTCACAAGACCAGGGACTCCCCGAGTCACGAGACCAGGGACTCACCGAGTCACGAGACCAGGAACCAACCGAGTCACGAGACCAGGAACCAACCGAGTCACGAGACCAGGAGCCAACCGAGTCACGAGAACAGGAACCAACCGAGTCACGAGACCAGGAACCAACCGAGTCACAACACCAGGGACTCCCCGAGTCACGAGACCAGGAACCAACCGAGTCACGAGACCAGGAACCAACCGAGTCACGAGACCAAGAACCAACCGAGTCACGAGACCAGGAGCCAACCGAGTCATGAGACCAGGAACCAACCGAGTCACGAGACCAGGAACCAACCGAGTCACAAGACCAGGGACTCCCCGAGTCACGAGACCAGGGACTCACCGAGTCACGAGACCAGGAACCAACCGAGTCACAAGACCAGGGACTCCCCGAATTACGAGACCAGGAACTCCCCGAGTCACGAGACCAGGAACCAACCGAGTCACGAGACCAGGAGCCAACCGAGTCACGAGACCAGGAACCAACCGAGTCACGAGACCAGGAACCAACCGAGTCACGAGACCAGGAACCAACCGAGTCACAAGACCAGGGACTCCCCGAGTTACGAGACCAGGAACTCCCCGAGTCACGAGACCATGAACCAACCGAGTCACGAGACCAGGAACCAACCGAGTCACGAGACCAGGAACCAACCGAGTCACGAGACCAGGGACCAACCGAGTCACGAGACCAGGAACTCCCCGAGTCACGAGACCAGGGACTCACCGAGTCACGAGACCAGGAGCCAACCGAGTCACGAGACCAGGGACCTACCGAGTCACGAGATCAGGAACCAACCGAGTCACGAGACCAGGAACTCCCCGAGTCACGAGACCAGGAACCAACCGAGTCACGAGACCAGGAACCAACCGAGTCACGAGACCAGGAACTCCCCGAGTCACGAGACCAGGAACCAACCGAGTCACGAGACCAGGAGCCAACCGAGTCACGAGACCAGGAACCAACCGAGTCACGAGACCAGGAACCAACCGAGTCACGAGACCAGGAACCAACCGAGTCACAAGACCAGGGACTCCCCGAGTTACGAGACCAGGAACTCCCCGAGTCACGAGACCATGAACCAACCGAGTCACGAGACCAGGAACCAACCGAGTCACGAGACCAGGAACCAACCGAGTCACGAGACCAGGGACCAACCGAGTCACGAGACCAGGAACTCCCCGAGTCACGAGACCAGGGACTCACCGAGTCACGAGACCAGGAACCAACCGAGTCACAAGACCAGGGACTCCCCGAGTTACGAGACCAGGAACTCCCCGAGTCACGAGACCATAAACCAACCGAGTCACGAGACCAGGAACCAACCGAGTCACGAGACCAGGAACTCCCCGAGTCACGAGACCAGGAACCAACCGAGTCACGAGACCAGGAACCAACCGAGTCACGAGACCAGGAACTCCCCGAGTCACGAGACCAGGAACCAACCGAGTCACGAGACCAGGAGCCAACCGAGTCACGAGACCAGGAACCAACCGAGTCACGAAACCAGGAACCAACCGAGTCACGAGACCAGGAACCAACCGAGTCACAAGACCAGGGACTCCCCGAGTTACGAGACCAGGAACTCCCCGAGTCACGAGACCATGAACCAACCGAGTCACGAGACCAGGAACCAACCGAGTCACGAGACCAGGAACCAACCGAGTCACGAGACCAGGGACCAACCGAGTCACGAGACCAGGAACTCCCCGAGTCACGAGACCAGGGACTCACCGAGTCACGAGACCAGGAACCAACCGAGTCACAAGACCAGGGACTCCCCGAGTTACGAGACCAGGAACTCCCCGAGTCACGAGACCATAAACCAACCGAGTCACGAGACCAGGAACCAACCGAGTCACGAGACCAGGAACCAACCGAGTCACGAGACCAGGAACCAACCGAGTCACGAGACCAAGAACCAACCGAGTCACGAGACCAGGAACCAACCGAGTCACGAGACCAGGAACCAACCGAGTCACGAGACCAGGGACCAACCGAGTCATGAGACCAGGGACTCACCGAGTCACGAGACCAGGAACCAACTGAGTCACAAGACCAGGGACTCCCCGAGTTACTAGACCAGGAACTCCCCGAGTCACGAGACCATGAACCAACCGAGTCACGAGACCAGGAACCAACCGAGTCACGAGACCAGGAACCAACCGAGTCACGAGACCAGGAACCAACCGAGTCACGAGACCAAGAACCAACCGAGTCACGAGACCAGGACTCACGGATTCAGACTCTGCTCTCGAGTGGTTTCAGTCCTACCGTTCCGTCTCCGTCCAGAGCGCTGCCGATCCCCTGAGGTGTTCCACACGGCTCGGTCCTGGGCCTCTTGCTCGTCTACACGCTCCCCCCCGGTCGCGTCTGCAGCCATGTCGAGTCTCGCCGCCTGTCTTGGGGAAGTAAAGGCGTGGATGAGCAACACCTCAGTTAAACCTTCAGGTTCAGTCATCCTCCATAACTCATCTCACCTGAGACAGCCAGGTCGATCCTTCTCCTCCACCGTCACTCATCGTGGAGTTAGGTTTGACCCTCACCTGACCTTTAATGACTATAAAATACCTGTGCAAAACCTCCTTGTATCGTCTCAAAAACATCTGAAGTCTTCGCCCGACTTCAACCCTGTCGGATGCAGAGAAGCTCGTCTACAGCGCGATGTCTCCAAGTCGGCCTTAAATTCAGGATCACGGACTCAAAGAACAAATGCAGCCGTTTCTCAGGTTGTTAGCATGTCGGTTCCTCCGCTCTTTGACACCTTTTAACTGTTAAATTTTTTTTTTAACCGTGTTTATTCGTTATTTATTTATGTCTCCTTTCCCTCAAGAGGTTTTGCATCTCGTCAGGCCACAGTATACAGTAATTAATCTTAATCTGTCTCGCCTGGCAAAATAAAGGTTCAATTAAAAATAAATTTAAAAAAAGTCTACGCCTTCATCTCCTCTGGACTGGACTCCAGTGGTTCCCTCTTCAGTGAGATCTCTGGCAAGAACATTCAGAAACTACAATACATTCACCCACCGAGTCACGAGACCAGGAGCCAACCGAGTCACGAGACCAGGGACTCCCCGAGTCACGAGACCAGGAACTCCCCGAGTCACGAGACCAGGAACCAACCGAGTCACGAGACCAGGAGCCAACCGAGTCACGAGACCAGGGACCAACCGAGTCACGAGATCAGGAACCAACCGAGTCACGAGACCAGGGACTCCCCGAGTCACGAGACCAGGAACCAACCGAGTCACGAGACCAGGAACTCCCCGAGTCACGAGACCAGGAACTCCCCGAGTCACGAGACCAGGAACTCCCCGAGTCACGAGACCAGGAACCAACCGAGTCACGAGACCAGGAACCAACCGAGTCACGAGACCAGGAACCAACCGAGTCACGAGACCAGGAACCAACCGAGTCACGAGACCAGGAACCAACCGAGTCACGAGACCAGGAACCAACCGAGTCACGAGACCAGGAACTCACCGAGTCACGAGACCAGGAACTCCCCGAGTCACGAGACCAGGAACCAACCGAGTCACGAGACCGGGGACTCACCGAGTCACGGAACAAAGAACTCTCCGAGTCACGAGACCAGAGATCAGGGTTCGTACGTCGTGGAAAACCTGGAAAAGTCATGGAAAAAAGTTAAATCATAAAAGTTTTGGAAAAGTCATGGAAATGTGTCATAATCACAAGTTAATTTACGCCGAGTTTGAAATAATTAATATGTTTTTTAAAGAAAGACACTCAAAATATAATCCGGCGTACGCTCTCGATACGCAATATTTTCTAAATTGTTCATGTTTATACCGAGATTTCATTTTGTTCATGGAAATTTTGGTTTAAAGTCCTGGAAATCCACTGGTCAACATGTAAGAACCCTGAGCGGTATTAGAGACGTGTCTCTTCTTTCTACACTTTGGAGCTTTACACATTTCGTGAATATCTCTGAAAGCGTTGAATGTTTTTTTCTTCCTCTTCGACGGACCGATGAAATCACGAACACGGAATTCATGTCCGGACGTTTGTCGCTGAACGGAGTCGAGAGCGAAACACCGGCGGGGGGGAAACGAGCCGCCTGTTGACACCAATTCAGAAGAATTAATGCCGGCAACAAATCTTGTTGTTTTATTCCCTTCCTCCATTATGCGCTCTCCGTCATTAGGGCGGATATTAATGATTGACACCGAGTTAAAGTGCACCTTCAGTGCATCGCTTATCACGACCCGCTCACACACACACATATTAATATTTACTCTCTTAAACACACACACACACACACTCACACAAACCATAAATTTACTCCAGCTGTGACTTCAAAGACAAATAGCCAATAAAAGTGCCAGAGCTGTTCACGCAGCTTTCTGGGCACAATCAAATCAATTTCCTCTAAGTAGCCATAAACATGTTCTCTTTTAAAAGGTGTGAGGGGGTGGGGCGGGGGGGCTGGGGGGGGTCCCATTATCCCCGGGGGGGTCCTGCTCCTCCAGCCCAGAGGTCCCTCCGCAGGGGGGGGGTCAGCATCAAGGGCCCTGATCCGTCTCCGGCCGCCGCTCCTCGTAGCCCTGAGACGCAGGAGCATCAGGGCCTCTGATCACGGGGACACGTCCATTAATCAGTCCGCGAGGCGACAAAGAGAGCGCCCCGCGGGGGGGGGGGGGGGGGGGGGACCGGTCCGGCTGCAGGGGTCTGCAGGGAGGCCCGGACAGAAGGGGTCCTGTGCGGGCCGAGTGGGCGCCACACAGCGGCCGGAGGAGGTCGTTTTCCATCATTTTATAGATTTAACTAAACTTTTTTCTTTAAAAAAGAACGAAATAAGGATCTGCGGTCCCCGTGGCTCCGCCCCCTCCGTTGTGGCTCCGCCTCCTCCATTGTGATGCAGCGACTGCATAGCGGCTTCAAGGGGGGGCCGGGGGGGCCGGTTGTCCTATCCCGTGGTGAATGATTGTAATTGTAATTGACTGTAACCACTTTTTGCATATAAACCCCATGTACCCCCCCATGACCCCCCCCCTCTCATGCCCCCCCCCCCCTCCACTGCTCCGCTGAACTCACGCTCATGGGAGTCGACACGACATCCTATGAATCCAGTTAATATTCAATGGATCATTAAAGATTGATTATATAAAATATAAAAAAGGAGATGGGGGGGGGGGGCACGCACTTATATGAAAGCGCAAAATCCTTCTTTTTTTATCGTGTAATTGTGCTCTACGGTTCTCCCTCGGTCCTTGTTAGTGGGATGTATAGACCTGGTGTGTGTGTGTGTGTGTGTGTGTGTGTGTGTGTGTGTGTGTGTGTGTGTGGGGGGGTCTCCCCAGCCCAGGTTGACCCTCACCTAGTAATAAACGCCGGGCGGGGGGCATCAGGTTCAGGATTGCCCCCCCGAGAGAGAGGTTCATTTCCACCGCTGAAATATTTAGGAGTGTGAAGAAGCCCCCGAGAGACGAAGAGGACTCATCCTCCTCTTCCTCAGGCGAGAGGAAAGACTCGCCGCGCCGCTGCTAAGTGCGCCATCTTGAAATTATTTAAACCTGACCACCTATTGGTTTAACCCCCCCCCCCCCCCAAATTGGAATAAAAAATGAACTCATCTTTCATGTTTCTATGACGCTCCTGAGGCCTTTTAAAGAAGTCTGTTTGTTTATTCTGTCGTCGTTTCTCGCCCCCCCCCCCTCCTCTCAACGCGACCCCGTGACCCTCTGGGTTTCCCAGGAGTCCCCCCCCCCCCCCGCTCCACCCTCAACGCCGTAAACACAATTTCCCGTAATGTCATTTGCGCGCCGCTGTCAGAGCTCGTCCACGGCGCCCCTGAGGGAACGCGAGGGGACATGACAGCCCCCTCATCTCACTTAAAAAAGCTCTCACCTCTCGCCACCACCCAGGCGCCCCCCCCCCCCCCCACACTCAGATATGACTGCATTATTGAGGTGGAGCCTCGTAACGACTCACCTGCAGCCGCCTCCTGCTTTTAGAATATTCTACAACTGAAACAAATATTTTAAGAAATGCTTTTGCATCAAAACAAACACTTAAAGTTTGAAACTTTTTCTGATAAAAGGTTTTAAAAAGTCTTGAAATCATTCTGAGGAAAACTTTAGATAGAACTGTAGAAATATATATATATATATATATATATATATATGTATATATACACATATTTATATACATATATATAAATATGTATATATACACATATATATACATATATATAAATATGTATATATACACATATATATATGTATATATACATATATATACATACATATATACACATATCTATATATATACACATACATATATATAAATATGTATATATACACATATTTATATATGTATATATACATATATAAATATGTATATATACACATATATATATATGTTGATATATACAAATCTATATATATATACACATATATATATATATAAATATGTATATATACACATATACATATGTATATATACACTTACATATACATATACATATATATATACATATATATATATATATATATATATATATATATATATATATATATATATATATATATATATATATATATATGTTTTCCTGCTGGTGAGCAGCGACGGTGTTTATATGTAGGGCTTTTATTGTGAAAGGTGAGGGGCCCCCCCCTGAGCCCCTCCCCCTTCACGGTTCACCCCGTGCGGCTGGAGGAGCCTCTCCATCATCGGCTGATCAATGGAGATGATTGGCCCAGTGAACAGGAACACATTGGTTAACACCTCCACCTCCACCTCCACCTCCACCTGACGGGCCGCCGCTCGCCTCCCATCCGTCACCGCGCTCTTTGGGGGGTACAGATTGAATGTGGTCGCCATGGCAACATGCCTCCGGTACGCGTTGTTAACTCTTCGGGTTTTTTTTGCCAAATTCATCCGCAGCACGACGGCGAATTAATGTGTCCATAAAGAAAGAGAAAAAAATGGCCGTCGTTCGTCACGCCGTTCGGAGGCAGTGGCGGTCCGGGTCACCAGAGGGGCTCGTGTAGGGGGGTCATGCACACAGATGGAGAGCAGACCTCAACGGACATTTTCTTCCCACGCTTTGTGCACCGCCATCCCCCCAAAAATGGAGGCAGGTGGGTGTGGTGCCGGGGGGGAGGGGGGGGGGGTGAGTGGGCGAAGGGAGAGGGTCCCAGTGGGCAGCTGGGTCACCCCCTACACGCCGGTTGTCGGAAAACTTCAGAATCTCCCACAGCGGAGAATGTGGCGTGAATGCTCCTCAGTGTGTGGGACGGGGAGCTGGTTAAAGTTTAACCAGAGCCCGGCCCCCCGTCAGCCCCCCCCCCCACTGACCCCCCCCCTCACGGACAGGGTGATGGATGGCTGCTGTCGCCTGCAGAGACGAGACCCGGACCGCTCTGACCCTCTGAGCCGAGTGGACAACGAGTTATGACAGAAGAGGAACACACGGACGCCCACATGGGGGGGGGGTACACACACACACACACACACACACACACACACACAACCACACACAACCACACACACACACACACAACCACACACCTCCAGACTCCCCATAAACTATGATAGGAATGCCTCAGAAGACACGGAGCGCAATTGAAGCGTAGAGTAAAAAAAGGACGGGAAAAAGTTATGCAGAGAGATGAGAGAGGGATGTGAGAGAGAGGGATGAGAGAGATGAGAGAGGGATGTGAGAGAGAGGGATGAGAGAGATGAGAGAGATGAGAGAGGGATGAGAGAGAGAGGGATGAGAGAGATGAGAGAGAGGGATGAGAGAGATGAGAGAGGGATGAGAGAGGGATGAGAGAGATGAGAGAGAGGGATGAGAGAGATGAGAGAGGGATGAGAGAGAGAGGGATGAGAGAGATGAGAGAGGGATGAGAGAGATGAGAGAGATGAGAGAGATGAGAGAGGGATGAGAGAGAGGGATGAGAGAGATGAGAGAGGGATGAGAGAGAGAGGGATGAGAGAGAGAGGCGAGCAGCTGTGTGACAGTGAAGCGCTGCAGATCATGGCGGCGGGGTGAACTCAAGATATTGACGAGTGATCATGATGCCATCTGGACAAGAAGAAGAAGAAGAAGAAGAAGAAGAAGAAGAACAAGAACAAGAACAAGAACAAGAACAAGAACAAGAACAAGAAGAAGAACAAGAACAAGAAGAAGTCCTCAACCAGCAGAACATTAACACCATTTAAATAGTAAGGCGACAAACAGACTCAAGATCAGCTGAAGCCCAATGATGTGTGTGTGTGTGTGTGTGTGTGTGTGTGTGTGTGTGTGTGTGTGTCAGGATGTGTTTGGTGGGACAAGTCCTCCATGACCGATCCATCACCCGGGTCCAAATGCGCCCTGCGCCACTGTTGACACACGGGGTTAACAACTTGACACTGACGGAGGTAGAGAGAGAGGGAGGAGGAGAGAGAGAGAGAGAGGGAGAGAGAGGGAGAGAGAGGGAGAGAGAGAGGGAGGAGGAGAGAGAGAGAGGGAGAGAGGGAGAGAGAGGGAGAGAGGGAGGAGGAGAGAGAGAGAGAGAGAGCGATGGATGGAAAGTTGATCGACATTCACTTTGAGTTATTCGCTACATTTTTCCCGTTTCCATAACGATGGAGCGCGATGCGTTCGAGGAACGAATGTTTAGACGGAACAACGAAAGTAAAAATGTCAGAGAAAAAGAGAGGAAAGTGAAGCGCGTGTTCCGGGCCTCGACCTCTTGACCTCCTCTTCTCATTGGGCTTCGGGGGCCGAGGAGACGCCAGATGAGTTATGTCCCCCCCCCCCCCCCCCTAATCACCGTGCATTATTACACATTAAACATGCACTAATGCACGGGCGTCCGCTCTGCGGTGAGACGGCCAGCAGAGAGGGAGGCAGGAACCTTTATGGGAGGGGGAGGAGGGGAGGATTGATTTTAAAAACTACTTTGTGGCCTCCGTTGGAAAATGAAAGTTACATAATAAATAAAATACAAAATAGAACATGAAGTTGTAAATCGAACGGGAACCGGGAAGCCGGGAGGGCAGGTGGAGGGGGAGGGGGTGGGGGGTGCAGGTGGAGAGGGGAGGGGGTGCAGGTGGAGGACAGCGCCCGGGGAAATGAAGCGTGATCTGGCTCCAGCCACGGCTCCGGATGTTTCTCTTCTGAGCGTTTAATTGCTCTCAGAGCCGATGGCAGAACATCCGTCTTGATGAGTGGATCTGCATCCAGGCCAATCTATCACCATCCAGGCCTCTGGGAAGCCCCGCCCCCTACCCCCCCCCCCCCACACACACACACACACACGCACTAACACACACACACACGCACTAACACACTAACACACTCGGACGCTCCCTCCGTCCCATCAGCCGTTTCTCTCTCCTCTTTTGTTTTTTCATCTTTACTAAAGCGCTCGTTTCTGTCTGTGAGGTCCATTACGAGAAAAACTGTTATTTCCACTTCAAGTTTTATTGATCTTTAAACGTCTGGAAATATTGTTGTTCCCAACAGATCTAAGACGCCGTGTTATCAATGTAGTTAAAACATCTATATTTATGTATATATATATATATATATATATATATATATATATATATATATATATATATTTATGTATATATATATATATATATATATATATATATACACACACATAGATATATATATGTATATGTATGAATATATATAAATATATATACATAAATAAATGTATGAATATGTATATAAATATATACTGTATATACTGTACATATATATATATATATATATAAATGTAAACATATATATCAATACATAAATATATATATATATATATATATATATATATATAAATGTAAACGTATATATATCAATATATAAAAATATATAAATATATTCATATACGTACATTTATTTATTTATATATATATATATATATATATATATATATATATATATATATATATATATAATGTCATTATAGAGGTGGGCGAGTGAGTTATATCCCAGAACAGAAATCTGAATCTCAGAGAATAAAGTTTGACGTTTCTGTGAAAAATAACTAAACTATTATCTGAAGTTGAAGATCAAAAAATATTTAAAAGAAGAAAAAGGGTCAAAGAGAGAGAGAACTTAATGTAACAAACCTAAAGTTAGGCTAATGTAACAAACCTAAAGTTAGGTTAATGTAACAAACCTAAAGTTAGGCTAATGTAACAAACCCAGTTCCTGTTTGACTTTCCCCTGGTATTATTTTAGTGAATCCAGGTTTAGTGAATCCAGGTTTAGTGAATCCAGGTTTAGTGAATCCAGGTTTAGTAAAACCCAGTTCCTCCTCCTCCTCCTCCTCCTCCTCCTCCTCCTCCTCCTCCTCCTGCGGTCAGAGAGCAGTAACTACCTCCTGAGCCTGAGCATGGGGAACACTCACGGCCGTAAGGAGGAGGACCAGAGAGC
>CM070097.1:838474-895974 GCA_036178185.1 Liparis tanakae
GAGGAGAGAGGGAGGAGAGGGGAGAGGAGAGAGGAGAGGGAGAGGAGAGGGGAGGAGAGGAGGAGAGAGAGAGGAGAGGAGAGAGGGAGAGGAGATGGAGAGGAGGAGAGGAGGAGAGGAGAGGAGAGAGGAGAGAGGAGAGGGAGAGGGAGGAGAGGAGGAGAGGAGAGGAGGGAGGAGGAGGAGAGGAGGGAGGAGGGAGAGAGGAGGGAGAGAGAGGAGAGAGGAGAGGGAGAGAGGAGGGAGAGGAGAGAGGAGAGGAGAGGAGAGGTGAGAGGTGAGAGGAGAGAGGAGAGGAGAGGAGGGGAGGAGAGAGAGGAGAGAGGGAGAGGAGAGGAGAGAGAGAGAGAGGGAGAGGTGGAGAGAGAGAGGAGAGAGGTGGAGAGGAGGAGAGAGGAGAGGGAGGAGGGAGGAGGAGAGAGGAGAGGTGAGATGAGAGAGGAGAGGAGAGAGGAGAGAGGAGAGAGGAGAGGAGAGAGGAGAGGTGAGAGGAGAGAGAGGAGAAGAGAGGAGAGATGAGAGAGGAGAGGAGAGAGGAGAGAGGAGAGGAGAGAGGAGAGGTGAGAGGAGAGGTGAGAGGAGGTGAGAGGAGAGAGGAGAGGAGAGAGAGAGGAGAGGAGAGAGGCGGAGCAACACAATGAAAATAGAAGAAACGAGGAGCCGCCGTCGCCGTGGGCAACGTGTAGCTTTAATTGGCGCCTCGCGGCCGCAGACGTCATCCTACTCACATCAAAGAAAAACACACGCTCAACTTTACGAAATGTGTTATTCAATGTCCCCCCCCCCCACACACACTTCTCTCTCTTCCTGTTCCCCACCTCTTTTCGCGTAGACTTCTTCTCCTCCGCCGTGTTTCTGCGGCTCGACTTCCTTCCTGCCCAGAAGCCCTCGAGGATCTCGTTAGTCGTCTCCATCCGCCGGGGGGGGGGGGGGGGGGGTCCGTGGAGGTGAGACACTGGGATATCATTTAGCTACAGTAATTACACAAAGGGGAAAGAGATGAGAGGCCTCTCTCTCTCTCTCTCCCTCTCTCTCTCACGCGCAAATAAGACTCGTTGCCACGGCGACCCGCCCGGGACAAAAAGGTTCTTTTTGCTCGGATGTTCAGATCAAGTCGAGTTTCCATCGGTGCTCGGTGCCTTCTCCTTTAACTCGCCCACTCACAGGTCATCCATCAGAGCAGTGTTATTTCTCTCTCTCCACAACCATAAACAGGTATAAATCACTGATTGCTGGAGTTCAGGGTTTAAATAATTAAAGAGCTTTAATTTATCAGGATTTATACCCACTAATAGTAAGGCTGACAAGGGATATATATATTTGAATTATAATATAAATATAGTATATTTACATTATATATTGATACAAATATATATGCAATATATATTTAAAATATAAGTATATTATATTTAAACTATAATATATTATATGATATATATCATATATATTATTATAATTGTATAAAAATGAATATTTGCAATATATTATATTTCAAACATAATATAAAAAAATGATATATATATATAATTAAATATATTTCTTGAATTAATATAGATTAGAGAAAAAGGAGGTCAATGGAAGTCATACACAATTATTACATTTTACCAGAGATAAAAGAAAGAAAGAAAAGACCTGAAAAGGCATTTCAGAGCTACTTGATTTGAGTGTGTGCGTGTATGTGTGTGTATGAGAGTGTGTGTATGGGAGGGGGGGGGGGGGTAGTGAGTGAAAGAATGAGATACTGGATGTGTTTTGTGATAATTACAAGTCATCGAGAAACACCGGCGTAAAATAAAGATACGATCCAGAAAATAAAATAAACATTCGGCAAAACATTTCTTTTTAAATAAAGTGTAAATGAACACCGTAGCTGCTCCACCTGCCGTCAGATTATGAGGCACACAAATAATAATTAGAATTCTTTTTTTATTTGAGTCATGTTTTTCTTTCCTCCCTCGGTTGTGATGAAGCATTCAAGTCATAAAAAAAATAAGAAATCAACCAGAGAAAACACAACGGTGAGTTACATTTAAACAACAAAGAAATCCTTAAATTCTCACCGCGTGTTAAATGTATAAATGTAGTGACTCATAAAACAAGGCCGGCCTCCAGGAACCTGCAGCTGGAGACTGAAGAGGCTAAGCGGAGCTCTACTGCCCCCTGGTGGACGGACACGTGCAGGTCAAAGAAAAGAATAATCTCGCCTAAATGACCCCAAAAAATATGTTTCTTTAAAGAGAAAAGAGAGAAGAGCGATCACAGAAGCGGCGGCGCGGCGGCGGCGCTCTCCTGCCGCCGCCGCCCGGTGAACGGTTAGCCCTACGGAGAGTTTTGGAAGTCGGAGACGAGATCTACCAGCAGGCACAGAGAGGCAAGGGAGAAACACCACAATGAAGCAGCCAGCATCGGGCTCCAGTTTGACCCTCTTAGTATTTATTGTTTCCAGTAGATCTCTGAAAAGAACAGAACACAAACACACACACACACATATACACACTCTCTTTCTTTCTTTCTCTCTCTCTCACACACTTTACCAAGAACACGAGCCCTCTCACGTCTGAGAGTAAACTCTGGAGTTATTACACATTATCGTTACTTGAAACGCCTCCAGCCGTTAGCCGGCAACAGTTTAGCCACCTAGTGGTCGAACCCTCTTATTACATCAAGTATTGACGACAACAGGGGGGGGGGGGTGGGGGACTTAATCAAAACTTTGGAAGTTTTTGTCGATATGACGGCGCGTCATAAGGGAACTCTAGTAGATATTAGACGACTATCAACTTGTAGGTGGTGTGTGTGAGGGGGGGGGGGGTGATAAGAGAGCAGAAACACGGTATCACTCCTAAATCAGACTATAAGCTGTTTTTCCCTTTTTCTCCTTTAAACCATATTGCAGGATTTATTTTCGGAATAATAAACCTATAGATCCGTAAGGTACCCCCCCCTCGTGAAGCTGGTTACCCATCGTAGTACCACAACACCACCGTCACAGTGCGTCTTCCGGCTCCGCCCCCCTCCCCCCCTCCCCCCTCCGTTGGAGTCCCGCCTCCATGTGGATTGTCCTGTGCGCCTCAGTTGTCCAGCAGGGAGCGCTGTAGCGCCTCCTGGATCATCGTGTGCTCGTCCGTGGCGTAATCCTGCAGAGGAGACGGCCAATGAGCGCGCAGATCCTCCACGTGTGTGTGTGTGTGTGTGTGTGTGTGCACGTGTGTGTGTGCGCGTGCGTGTGCGTCTCAACTTACAACAAAGGTGTCGTAGGAGAAGGTGTGTCTGATCTTCAGGTGCTGGAAGAAGTCGGCGCTCCGGTAGTTCGGGTCTCCCCACGGCATCGAGGCACAGATGGGACACACCTGGAGAAAAGAGGAGAGATGGAGAGAGAGAGAAGGAGTGAGAGAAGGAGAGATAGAGATGGAGACACATTCTGATCCGGCCCTCACTCCCTCTCCTCCTCCTCCTCCTCCTCCTCCTCCTCTCTCCCTGGCGTTTACACCACTTTTTATTAGATAAAACATGTTTATTTTTTATTTGATTGTTTTTTATTTTAAACATGGTTTTCTAAACACTTCAATCTAAAGAAATTGTTTAAAATCTAAAAGATGCAAATAAAGTGTTTTTCCAAAAAAAAAAAAAAAAAAAGAAACTCTCCTCCCATCCTCTCTCTCGTTCCCCCTCTCCTTTCTCCTCACACCCTCTCCTCCTTTCTCCTCCCTCCCTCCCTCCCTCCCCCAGAAGCACGATGATATTGGTCACGCTCCACATCCTCGGAGCTCTCCGAGTTCCCTTGTTGCTGCAGTTCCGTTTCCTACCACTTGGCGTGCGTCGCGCGTGTGCTGGGAGGTGCAGTGCTCCACCAGCCCGTCCTGGTCCAGGTTCTGGCAGCTGCAGTACGGGCAGGTGAAGGTGAAGCGGTTCGGTACCGGACTGAGAGGCAGAGAGTGGGAACACGTTAGAACACGTTGGAACACGTTGGAACACGTTGGAACACGTAGCTCGTTTGAAAAACATCTATGAAGAAATGTTTACATAAATAACTCTCCATAGTGAATGTGGTCATGACTATTCTCTGGTTAGTGAAGTCTCCATAGTTAATGTGGTCATGACTATTCTCTGGTTAGTGAAGTCTCCATAGTTAATGTGGTCATGACTATTCTCTGGTTAGTGAAGTCTCTCCAGAGTGTGTAGAGGTCCATCTCCATGTTCTGGTGGCACGTTGTGTTATCGCCTTAGAAGACGAGCGGAGGGGTAGAAAACCCTTAGAACCGTTTCATGTGAGCGCAGCTGAAAACAGTTATGCTGCTGAGAGAAGCTCTAAAACTGGCCTTCCTTTGAGAACAAGAAGAACAACATTAATATTTACTATAAACATCATTATTTATAACCTCCTCAACGTCTGGACTACATTTAATATTCATTAGATAAATAAAAGTGAGCTTTCATGAAGAACACAAAACTTTTGAACGGTAGCGAATAAGGTGGGCTACGTAGACAACTGGAAGACTTTCTGGGGAAAACCTGATCTGATGAGGAGGGACGGCGTCCATCCCACGTTGGAAGGAGCGCGTCTCATTTCTGACAACAGGACCACGTTGATCACCGTATCCATGACAACCCGGGGTTCAGATCAGGAACCGGGAGCAGAGTTGTAGTTTAACACCCTTCTCTGCTCTTCTTGTCAAGCAGTTACCCATCCATTACTCTAGAATAGAGACTGTGAAGACTGTGTCTGTCCCACGGCCACTTAAATTAAATAAATCTAAAGTAAACACAAGAGGAGTCGTACACAATAACCTTATACAAGTTAACACCATTATTTCAGCAGTGCAACAAAACAGGACTATTAAATGTGGTCTCCTAAATATTAGATCTCTGTCATCTAAAGCTGTGTTACTAAATGATTTAATAACAGATAATCACATTGATTTATGTTGTCTAACTGAAACCTGGCTGCGCCATGAAGCATATGTCTGCCTAAATGAGTCGACTCCTCCAAGTCATATTAATACTCACATTCCTCCAGGAGGTGGAGGAGGTGGAGTAGCAGCCATCTTTGACTCCAGCCTTTTAATAAATCCTAAACCTAAATTAAACTATGACTCATTTGAAAGCCTTGTTCTTAGTCTTTCACATCCAACCTGGAAAACATTACAGCCGATTCTATTTGTGATTCTGTACCGGCCACCCGGTCCATATTCAGAGTTTATATCAGAATTTTCAGAATTTATATCAAGTTTGGTTCTTAAAACTGATAAAGTTATTATTGTAGGAGATTTTAATATTCATGTGGATGTTGGTAATGATTGCCTAGGTACTGCATTCATCTCATTGTTGGACTCGATCGGCTTTCGTCAGAGAGTACAGAAACCCACTCACAGCTTTGGCCACACGCTTGATCTTGTTCTTACATATGGCGTTGACCTTGAGCATTTGAAGGTCTTCCCACAGAATCCTCTTCTGTCAGACCACAGCCTTATAACTTTTGAGTTCATACTACCGGAGTGTACACCGCTAGTCAAAAGTTTCTACACCAGATGTCTAACTGACAGTGCTGTAGCTAAATTTAAAGAAGCGATTCCTTCTGCACTTGATTCAATACCAGGTCTCATAGAACAGAGGACTCCTGGTCTAACTTTAGTCCGTCCCAGATTGATCATCTTGTTGATAGTGCCACAGGCTCACTGAGAATGACACTGGACTCGATAGCCCCTCTGAAGAAGAAGACAGTGAGGAAGAGAAGGTTTGCTCCCTGGTATAACCCTCAGACCCGCACATTAAAGCAAACGTCACGAAAGCTTGAAAGCATTTGGCGTTCAACTAATCGGGAAGAATCCCGCTTAGTTTGGCGAGATAGTCTTAAAACTTATAAGAAGGCCCTCCGCAATGCCAGAGCAGAATATGACTCATCAGTAACAGAGAAGAATAAGAACAACCCTAGGTTTCTCTTTAGCTCTAGCCAGGCTGACAGAGAGTCACAGCTCTGTGGAGCCCAGTATTCCTATAGACCTCAGTAGTAATGACTTTATGAACTTCTTCAATGAGAAGATTTTAACTATTAGGGACAAGATTAATAATCTCTTGCCCTTAACCAGTGCCAATCTGTCCTCAAGTGGAATGGCTTTGGAAACCCCTGTATGTCCTGGTATATATTTACATGGCTTTTCTCCCATCAACCGTGACCAATTATCTTCAATGGTTTCTACTTCTAACACGTCTACCTGTCTCTAGACCCTGTCTACCTGTCTCTTGGACCCTATCCCGACTAGGCTGCTTAAAGACGTTTTGCCTTTAATTGGCAGCTCTCTTTTGGATATTATTAATGTGTCTTTGTTAACAGGCCACGTACCACAATCCTTCAAAGTAGCTGTAATTAAACCTCTCCTGAAGAAGCCCACTCTGGATCCAGAGGTTTTGGCTAACTACAGACCGATCTCTAACCTCCCCTTCCTCTCTAAGATCCTTGAGAAAGTGGTCGCAAATCAGTTGTGTGACTTTCTACATCAGAATAGTTTATTTGAAGAGTTTCAGTCAGGATTTAGAAAACACCACAGCACAGAGACAGCACTGGTGAAGATTACGAATGACCTCTTAATGGCAGCAGATAGAGGACTTCTCTCTGTACTGGTCTTGTTAGACCTTAGTGCTGATAGAGGACTCATCTCTGTACTGGTCTTGTTAGACCTTAGTGCTGAGACCTTAGTGCTGCATTCGACACCATTGACCATAACATCCTATTACAGAGACTGGAGCAGTCGATTGGTATTTCAGGCACCGCCCTAAGTTGGTTTAAATCCTATTTATCAGATCGATCTCAGTTTGTATTTGTAAACGATGAAGCCTCAATGACCACCAACGTTAGTCACGGAGTTCCACAAGGTTCTGTGCTTGGACCAATTATATTTACCTTATACATGCTTCCTTTGGGCAATATTATCAGGAAACACTCTATAAACTTTCATTGTTATGCAGATGATACTCAACTATATCTATCGATAAAACCAGAGGAGACTAACCAACTCACTAAAATTCAAGCATGTCTTAGTGACATAAAAACATGGATGACCGGCAACTTCTTGATGTTAAACTCAGACAAAACCAAAGTAATTCTACTCTGAGCACCTCAGAGATCAATTATCTGGTGATGTGATTTCTGTAGATGGCATTACTCTAGCATCAACACCACTGTAAAGAATCTTGGCGTTATCTTTGATCGGGACTTGTCCTTTAACTCCCACATAAAGCAAATCTCAAGGACTGCATTCTTCCATCTACGTAATATTTCAAAAATCAGGCACATCTTGTCTCAAAAGATGCAGAGAAATTGGTTCACGCGTTCGTTACTTCGAGACTGGATTACTGCAACTCCTTATTATCAGGCTGCACTAATAAATCTCTTAGGTCCCTCCAGTTGATCCAGAATGCTGCAGCTCGTATTCTCACTAAAACTAAGAAAAGAGATCACATTACTCCTGCACTAGCTGCTCTGCACTGGCTCCCTGTAAAATCAAGAATCACTTTTAAAATTCTTCTCTTAACTTACAAAGCCTTAATTGGTGCACCATCATATCTTAAGGAGCTTGTAGTACCGTATCGCCCCACCAGAGAGCTGCTCACTAAATGCGGGGCTACTTGTAGTTCCGAGAGTCTTAAAATGTAAAATGGGAGCCAGAGCCTTTAGTTATCAAGCTCCTCTTTTATGGAACCAGCTCCACCTTCAGTCCGGGAGGCAGACACAGTCACCACATTCAAGAGTAGACTGAAGACTTTCCTCTTTGACAGAGCTTATAGTCAGGGCTGAGTCAGGTTCACCTGGTCCACACCTGGAGATGCTGGTATAGGCTTATAGCTGCTGGGGATGTTTAGGATGCACTGAGCACCTCTCTCCTCTTTTCTTTCTCCTATGGATGAATCTTCATCTCTCCATCACACATGACTAACTCTGCTTCTCCCCGGAGTCCTTCTGACTTCACGTCTCATGGGGTCATCAGATTCCTTGAATGTATTTTAACTCTAAATATGTCCTTCTGTACACATGACATCTATTGTTCTGTCCATCCTGGAGAGGATCCTCCTCTGTTCTCTCCTGAAGATTTCTTCCCTTTTTTTCCCCCTGAAGGGTTATTTGGGAGTTTTTCCTGGTCCGATGTGAGGTTTTGGGTCAGGGATGTCTATGTGTACAGATTGTAAAGCACTCTGAGACAAATTTGTAATTTGTGAAACTGGGCTATACAAATAAACTGAATTGAATTGAATTGAATTGAATAGTGTAAATGTAAAGAATAACATCCGTTCCACTAATGAATCTTTGTTGTCGTCGTTGTTGACGCCTCTTCAGTGTTTCGCTCTCCGATGGAACAACAACAACAGCATGAATGGCGCATTTGTTTCCCTCATCAGGCGACGGAAACACGAAAAGGTCACGGCGAGGTCACGGCGAGGTCACGGCGAGGTCACGGCGAGGTCGACCTCTGGGGGAACGAGTCCCGACGACAGCAAAGGAATCTCCGTTTCTCTCTCTGGATGACATCGTGTTTGCGTTTGACACAAACTGAACACGTGTTCATACTTTAGTTCTACAATGTAAAACATGTCGATAAAGAGAACTTTCTCCTTCTCTGAGAGGAGGAGGCGCGTCATGTGACCGTGGCGGCGCGCCTCTACAGGCCAACGCCAGCTCCCTGCAGCCGGCGGCCGGTGAGACGCCGGACGTCCACTTTTCCCTTCTGGAATCTTTTTTTTCCAAAAAGCTGAGGCCGGTCGGCGCCCGATGCCACGCCCCCGGCGCTCGACAAAAGACGGCGGCGTCTCCTTCACTCAACGCCGCGGCTCGGCTGCTAGCCCCGCCCCCTTGCAGTGAATGCGTGCAGACGGCACGGCGGGAAGCGGAGCCGCGGCGAGTGCTCTCGGATCGCACGCCATTTCAAAGCTCACCAGAAGCAACCCGTAAAAAGCTTGACCACGACCCTTCACTTGCTCATGGGCGTGGCCTGCGGGTCAACAACAGGCATGCAGGTGTTGCAGGTGTTGCCTCTTCAGATTGTATCTGGATCGCCAGGTGTTCTGAGGAGCTTTCCGGTCCTCTGAGTCGATGCTCCTTTAGACGCGTGACCCGAGGCCGCACTACGCCTCTCAGCGAGGGTAATAAGGGAGGCTTTGGATAAAAGCGTCTGCTAAATGACATGTAATGTAATGTAATGTAATATGGAGTTGTTTTTCACCTGATGATGGCGGGCTGGCTTTGGGCAGTGCTCCTCACTCCCTCCTCAATGTATTCCTGGAATTTTGAGCAGGCAGCCGTGTGGCTTCTCATCTGAGAAAGGCGGACCTGAATAGAGGGATTGAAAAAGAGAAGAAGAGTCGGTAAACGCTCGTAATTTAAAAACCACTACGACCGTCTCGAGCAGCGTCGGTAATACACCGGGGCGAAGGGAAAAACTACCCTGTGAAATATAATGTTGCCCCTGATCACTAGCAGAGGGGCAAAAGATGCCCCCAAAGCTTCCTCTAATAATTATGATAATTTAATAGTGTTTTGTTTCCGTTATTCGTTTTGTCTGTCCTATCTGTATTGTCTGTCTTAGGTTGGCACACACGCACACACACACACACACACACACACACACACACACACACACACACACACACACACACACACACACACACACACACACACACACACACACACACACGAATTATTAAAATAAATAACCCAAAAATTAATAAAATGTAATATGATTGTCTGATTTATGTTTTCCGTTTTGACTGTGCAGACTACTGCCTGGTAATCTTCTTATTGCCATTTTTATGACAACTGCTCATATACTGTAAACCTAAAATAATTATATTTATTTTTGAACAATGGTTAATGTTATATCACGTTTGAAAAAGTGCCCCTATTTCTTTTTGAATGCCCCTGGATGTCAGTGGGGGCAACAATTCAAGGAGGACTCAAAATGACTTAAGTATAAATAAATCAATAAATAAATTCATGAACAATTACAAGAATCAATAAATAAATAAATGCTTAAATAAATGTATAAATACATAAATGCTTGAATAAATGTATACATAATTAAATACAGGAATAAATAAATAAATGCTTAAATAAATGCATAAATAAATAAATACAAGAATAAAAATAAAAAGGCTTACGGTATAAATAAGTAAATGAATACAGGAACACATCAATATAAGTTATACCTAAACAAGACATCGTTAAATACATCTATTTCTACACTTCTGTATTCCTTCATTTATTTAAGTCTTTATTTATGCGTCCACATGTATTCCTTCATTTATTTATGTGTCCGTATATTCAAATGAGTCGGGGCGGTCCGGACCTCTGACTAAAGGATGATTGGTCCCAGGAGTGTGATGCACTTGGTGTCTTGTGCTCTACTTCTTCAGCCTTGCACATGTTGTTGAAGTTGGCTCGCTCAGCTAACTGTTAGCAGAAGTTAGCCTAGACAGACTGTATTTCCTGTATTTATTTATACATTTATTACTATATTTATTCATGCATTTATTTGTTTGTACTTAAGTAATTTTAAGTCCTCCATAAAACATATATAAATGTCTTCCCCTGGTCTCTAGTGAAGGGTTATTTAGGAGTTTTTCCTGATCCGATGTGAGGTTTTGGGGCAGGGATGTCTATGTGTACAGATTGTAAAGCACTCCGAGACAAATTTGTAATTTGTGAAATTTGGCTATACAAATAAACTGAATTGAAGTGTTGTGACGATGCGGCGCCAAAGCACTCCGTCTAAACCCCGCCCACCCGGCGCACGCCAACCACAACCGTACCTGCGCTCCGCACCCCTTGCACGCGGCCACGGACGACTGGATCTTTAGCTCGAGCTCCGCGGCTTTGGTCCAGTGGCCGAGCCCGGCCCGGCACACGGCGCAGACGGGCTTCTGTGGGCGCAAACACTCCTGCAAACAACTGTGACAGAACCTGGCAGGAGACGGGGGTGAAGGAAACACAAGAGAAACCATGAAACGACTAAAGATGTATCTGAATTAATAATAATGTTCTTTTTAAACATGTTTGAAGAATATGTGACAGGTACGGGAGCGGCCTGCTATCGGAGCGTGACAATAAACTTGCAATAGAAAATATGAAGGAGTTCCAATAAAATGTGGTAAACAAACAAATAAAGTGTGTTTTAAAAAAAGTACAATTTGATTTAAAACTATATACAAGTTGTCTTCTGCAGGAAAAGGGTTCGTTTTCAATTATTCCTACCAGTAAAACAGGATTAAACCCCCCAGAAACAGGTGCTGTCAGCTGCTGGGAGACTCCTATAAAGCCTGAGAGCTTCCTGTATATCCGATGGGAAGTCCAGGAAGCTGCGCGCTGGGAGTTGTAGTCCTTCGGAGCGAGTTGATGAGTCAAAGCGACGGCCATGTGAACTACAACTCCCAGGTGAGGCCGCCTCTTTGATGTAAACAAAACTGAAACTGATTTAGCGAGCAGACATTGTTTATTTTCTTCTTATTTAAAAAAATAAACATGTAAGTGAGCAACATATAAATACAAGTAAACAGGGTGTGCGCGCGCTCGATGTTTTCGCGGCTACGACCGCGCGACACGTTTAACAATAAACGAGCCTTTCTTCCCCCCCCTCCTGTGTTATTCGGTGGTTTGGAGGGGGGGGGTCGGGACAGTAGGAATAGAAAGGCCTGTTCCACTCACGTGTGGCTGCATTGTGTGGTCACGGGACTGTCGAAGATCTCCAGACAAACGGGGCAGACGAACTCCGACATGTCGCCGGTCCCGTCCGAGACGTTCTTCTTGTGCTGTGCTGCACTGAACCCTCCGAGCGTCGCCATTTTTCTTTTTTCCCTTCGCCGAGACGGTCCTCGCCGTTACGACGTCATCGGGTTCTGTTTTGTGGGCGGAGCTATCTCTCGGAAGGACAAACGTATTTATTGTATACACGTTTTACACACCAATGTACGGCTTTAAAAAACAATATATTTATCAATATATTTGTGTGTATTTTATTTATTGTAGAAATATATTATAGTATTATTATAATATATATAATTATAATAATACTTATATATAATATATACAAATAATATATAATAATATAAATAATAATATTAATATAATATACTAAATACATATATAATTATAATAATACTTATATAATATATACATATAATATATAATAATATAAATATATATATATATATATATATAAGATAAGATAAGCTAGTCCTTTAGTAGTCCCTCAGTGGGGAAATTGCAGGATTACAGTGGCATTGCTCACAAGAGAATACAAAATGAATAATAATAGAAAGAAGTAATATAAATAAGCATTAAAAAACAGTAGAATATTAATGTACAGAAAGGTATATATGAACAAAAAGTACTTAACGCACATGGTGTTGCACATGATATTGCACGAGGTATTTGTGTTAAAGTTAAAGTAATAAAATATGAATATAATTATTAATAATGATATATACATCTATATAATTATAATATATAATATTATTATTATATATATATATATATATATATATATATATATATATATATATATATATATATATATATATATATGTGTGTGTCGATTATAAGGTGATACATCTCACACATATATTATTTTGTGTTCAACACCAAAAAGATATTCACATTTGAGGAGGCATTATTGCTTAAAACGAATAATCAATGTATAATAAACAATGTAATTGTATTGAAAAATGAACCCGGATCATAAATATATTTAATTATGATGAATGGTAAACATAAAATCGACATTTTGCAAAAGAAATACAGTATATTGGGGCGATGTGGCGGGATCGTGAAGCTCCTCCCCCTCCGGCTCGAGCAGCACGTGGGCCGTCCCGCTGCTGACCAACTGTCACAACCGGTGGCGCATGCGCGTTGGGCCGATGGGAATTTCCAACAGCTGAGGCGGAGGAGGCGCAGCTAGCCGCGGCTAGCACTCGTAATAAAGGTAAGATGCGCTCGCGGCCGCTCGATAACACGGCGCGGTGTCTCCTCAATGGAGCAGATTACACGGGAGTCACGCCGCAGCGGCGCGGTGTGAGCGGGGACTCGACTCGGAGATGAGGAAAGATACGGATCCGGCGATGGACCGCCCTGCTAGCTTAAAGCTGACGTTTAGCTAGCCAGCTGCGCTGAAATGGGCGTGCACTGCTTAGCCGATACCCAGTGCGCGTGAGCGAGCGCGCGCGTGCGTGTGTGGGCGTGTTAGGGGATAAACGGCAGCGGAAGATGCATTAATACGTATATATATATATATATATATATATATATATATATATATATATATATATATATATGTGTTTTGTTTCTGATTCGCGGGCTCCGTGCTGCCCGTAGTCCGGTGCGGCGGCGCGTTGAGCCGCAGACTCAGAGTACCTGTCGGTCACCTGTTGACCTCAGTCTCACCTGTTGACCTCACCTGTTGACCTCGTTGCGTCATGGGACGGGATCCTATCAGGCCCACCTATCGACTGATAGCCATACGACACACATATATATATATATATATATATATATATATATATGAACACAAGGTGCATCCATCTGAACACATACGGTTTCTGAAAATAATTACACCTACGTCCCCCCTCCATGTTTGAGCCATGTGAGAACAGACTTCCCATAGGTGTGTGTGTGTTTAGGTGTGTGGGTAGGTAGGTAGGTGTGTGTGTGTGGGTGGGGGGGGGTAGGTAGATAGGTAGGTGGCGTGTGTGTGGGGTGGGGGTGGTAGGTGGGTGTGGGGTGGGGTAGGTAGGTGTGTGGGTGTGGGGGTGGGGGGTAGGTAGGGTAGGTAGGGCGTGTGTGTGTGGGGGTGGGGGGGTAGGTAGGTAGGCGTGTGTGTGTGTGGGGGTGGGGGGGTAGGTAGGTAGGTGTGTGTGTGGGAGAGATAGTGAGACACACCCCCCACCCCCTCATGTTTGAGCCATGTGAGAGCAGACTTCCCCGTGTGTGTGTGTGTGTGTGTGTGTGTGTGTGTGTGTGTGTGTGTGTGTGTGTGATTCCCAGTAAACCCTCCTGTGTCTTCACAGCTCAGAAGAATCTCTCGGACGGGCTCCAGGATGAGTGACCTCGAGCTCGGCGCCCGCTGACAACCTCCCGCGGCGTGGAGTTAGCATCACGGCTGCTCTAAAAAGAAGAAGAAGAAACTCGACGCCACCGGAGGCCGAGTCTGACCCCGGGAGCGCGTCGGGCCTCGGAGCCGGTCCAGAGATGCCCGTACGGGGGCGTCCCTCCAGGCCGCGGCCCCGCTACGCCCACTGACGCCACCACAACGACAACAACAACAACAACAACAACAACAACGACGACAACGACGACAACGACGACCTCTTGTTGTCAAAGGATGCGCCGCTGATCGGATGCCAAACCTCGACCCTCCTCCGCGACGTCGTTGAAGCGTTCCCTCGCGAATCATGGTGACCGACGCGCGGCGCTCGTCCTCGGCGCCGCGGCGCGGCGGCCGCTGAGCGGCGCGCGGCGCTCTCAGAGAAGTCGAGGCGTCCGCCGGGCCGCCGCTCGCCCGCCATGGACGCCAAGCTGAAGGAGGACCTGTTCCGGAGGTACGTGACGCTGCTGGAGAGGCGCCTGGAGGGCGGCGGCGCCGGCGGGGAGCACTCGGGGGTCCGCGCGGCGCCCGGGGGCGACCGCTGGCGTCCGCGGGACAGCGAGGCGCTGCTGTCCACGGCCACGGCGCTGCTGGGCGCCTACCAGCCCGACCCGGGCCAGCGGTTCCGGATGGTGCGCTACTACGAGGTGGTGGAGAACTCTCTGCGCTACCAGAGGGGCGGGAACATCAGGAGCCTGGAGAGGGCGTTCCACACGCTGGAGACCATCTGCACCAACCTGCTGCTGTTCCCCTGGAAGAAGGAGTTCAGGAGCATCAAGGTGAGCGGCGCACCTGGGAGGCGGAGCTTTGAAGTGACAAAGTCCTGGAGTAAAGTTTTAAAAAAGTCCCGTAAATGTGTTTTAATCACAAGTAATGAATATATTCAGAAAGACGCTCAGAAGGTCTGCGCTCTCTTACTGGCGCCGCAGTTTCTTTTTCCCGCGTTGCCAGTGAACGCACCGTAACTGGTGATTCTGTTATTTACGGTGGGCTGAGTTCTCGGGGTTTGAAGCTACATGTTCTCCCAGAGGTCAGATGGTCGTGGAGGTGTGGCTTAAAGTCCTGGAGAAGTCGTAGTTAAAAAAAAACTTCAATCACAAACGTTTGGGGAAAGTGGTGGAAACCCGTCGGCCAACGTGACTCATGGATATGTAAAGGCTGCTGGGAGTTTGAAGGGAGGAAAACAAACTGACGGGAGGAGGAGGAGGAGGAGGAGGAGGAGGAGGAGGAGGAGGAGGAGGAGGAGTCCATGTTGTCATGGAGACGGCTCAGAGCTCAGAGCATTTCCCTCCTTGACGATATCGATCAGCAGAATGTTTAACGTACGACGAGTGAAGAGTCCTTATTTCAGTCTCTGACCCTCCTCTTCCTCTCTTCCTCTGTGACCCTCCTCTTCCTCAGACCTTCACGGGGCCCTTCGTGTACCACCTGCAGGCGGCCATCTGTGACGGCGAGCTGCGCACGCTGCTGCGCGCCATCGGCTACGCCTCCGACCACGACGCCCAGCTGCGGCTGCGCGAGCAGCCGGGCGGCGCCGCCCACCTGCGGCAGCTGGCCTTCGAGCTCTTCCTGTCGCAGGCGGAGTGCCGGCTGCTGGGCGAGGTGGTGGCGCTGGCCCGCGGCGCCGCCTCGGAGCTGGAGGCGCTGGAGCTGCGGCGCGGTTGCCGCGACGACGCGGCCGCTGCGCGAGGCGCTGCGGCGCTGCGACAGCCTGGGCGCCGACATGGCGCGGCTGTCGTGCGCCCGCGACGCGAGCGCCGCACGGGCACCACGGGCGGCGCGGCGGCGGCCGGCCCTCCAAGTCCGTGGACGTGACGGACGGCGCCGGCCACTGGCACGCCGCGGCGAGCAAGCCGGTCCTCAAGGCGTCGCTCAGCCTGCGCAAGGAGACGCTGTTCGTGGACGCCGAGGAGGACGGCGAGGACGAGATCCTGCGGCCCTGCTCCTCGCTCTTCTCCGTGGCGGCGCCGCCCTCCTACGGCGCCGCCGCCGACTTCTTCCCCGCCCAGTCGCTTCGCCGACGCCACGCTGTCCTACCACCTGTCCTCGCTGGACGAGGTCGACCTGTACACGGAGCGCGGCGCGGCCACGGCCGGGCGCCAGACGCCGGCGCCGCGGCCGCCGTCCAGGGAGGCGCGCGACGCCTGGCTGCTGAAGGCGCACGGCGGCGCCAGTGCCAGGGCTGCGGCGCGGCGGCGCGGCGTGCTGCCAGCGCTGCGACGTGAGCCTCTGCCCCGCCTGCCGCGACGCCGACCCCGCCCCCTGCTGCGGCGCCGGGGACTTCCACCACGCCAAGGCGCCGCGCGGCGCGCCGCTCGACGGCTACGCCCCCGTGAAGGAGAAGCTGTCCGTGTACTCCGGCGCCGCGCTGCACCCCCACCCGCTCACGCTCACACACACACACGCACATGGCGGAGAAGCCGCTCGTGTCCGCCAAGATGTTCGGCGGCAAGGCCGCCGCGCTGACGGCGCCGAAGGGCGCGGGCGCGGGCGCGGGGTCGCGGCTTCTGCAACAAGCCGGGCGCCGCCCACACCTGCGTGAGCTGCTCCAAGGTGGCGTGCTCGTCGTGCCTCGGCCTCTACGGCCAGGACGGCTGCTCCAGGAAGAGCGCGCTGCACAGCTTCCTGCCCAACCAGCAGCTGCACTTCAAGGCCGGCGCCGCCGCCGCGCACCTGGTGTACCGCTGACCCCCCCCCCCCCCCCCCCCCCTGTACATTTACTCTGGCTGGCTGTCGCTCGCCCCTCTCTCTCTCTCTCCGCCTTGTACAAATTCAGGCCTTTAAAAAGAAACCTCTTCTTCTTCTTCTTCTTCTTCTTCTTCTTCTTCTTCTTCTTCCTTTGCTCTGAGTAGTCATGTGATGTCGTAGCCCCCCCCCCCCCCCAAAAGGAACTGGAGTAAAGGGAGTTTTATTTCCTTCTTTCTGAATGAATTCCGTCCAAATGAACAAATATAAATATAAATATATATACTTTGCCTAACTTCTCAGCTAAAAGTTCCTCTATATATATATATATATATATATGCATAAAGTGTGTGTGTGTGTGTGTGTGTGTGTGTGTGTGTGTGTGTGTGTGTGTGTGTGTGTGTGTGTGTGTGTGTGTGTGTGTGTGTGTGTGTGTGTGTGTGTGTGTGTGTGTCTTTTTTAAACTTGAAAAACAAATAGGAAAAAACAACAAAGTGAAAACACTGGAAGTCAATAGTTTATATTTTTTAATCTAATCTCTAGAACAATGTGAGACTGTTAAATGGGCATGAGGCGTGTGTGTGTGTGTGTGTGGGGGGGGAGGGGGGAGGGGGGGTGTAAACTTGAGCCAATGGTCAGATGCCATATATTCTATAAAAAACAGAAGGTCACGTGACTGAAGGCTGCTGTGGACGTCAGGTGGACCTCGCCTGGTTGGTTGTGCTCCTCCCCCCGCCTTCATTCCACTCCTCCACACTCCATGACCCCCCCTACCTCAGTGGCTCCAGCTCGGCCCCCTGTGATGAAGACTTGGGTTCAGACGATCGTGAAGAACCTGGAAAAGTCCTGGAAAAAAGTTAAATCTCAAAAGTTTTGGAAAACTCGTGGAAACGAGCGTTCCCGTCACCGCGGTGCCCCGTTGAGACGGAGACCCCCTCCCCCTCCTGTTGTTGTTGTTGTTGTTGTTTACCAAACCAACGACAAACACTCTAGGTTGACAGTCTCCTGAGTGAATTTCACCCGGACGACTTTCTCTCTGACCTTCATGGAAACGGCGCCACGATGTAAACAACGTAAACAACGTAAACAACGTAAACAACGTCACGCCAAAAGCGCCGCCATGTTGTCAACGCTCAGCCGTCGCGTCACAACCACGGACTTTAAAGACGGCGTCGCCTCGCAGGAAATAACATTTAATACTTTAGTCTTTGAAGAAGACGGAATTCGTCTCTCAGTTTTTGCACTATTTTATTATTATTATTGTTTGTATTATTATTATTATTGTTAACGGTGTTATTATCACAGGGTTCTTGTGGGCTTGATTAAAAAATGCGCGTTAAGTTTTTATTATTATTGTTTTTAAGAAAAGTAACAACGTGTTATTTTGGCGCCTGAACGCCCCGAATGCCCTGAACGCCTCTCTGTGCTCCATGAGATGAACACACACACAAAGACACACACACACACACACAGACACACACACACAAAGACACACACACACACACACACAAAGACACACACACACAAAGACACACACACACACACACACACACAGACAGACACACACACACAAAGACACACACACACACACACATAGACACACACACACGTGCACACACACACACAGACACACATGCACACACACACAAACCCAGACACACACACACAGACACACACACACAAACCCAGACACACACACACACACACTCGTGATGTGTTGCCTGTGATGATTATTTTGATCTCGTGTTTCCGTTCATTCCTTTGTAATTATTTAGTTTAAACTGAGTCTGTTCGTCACACACAGAGGAGACCCCGTGACCTTTGGCCTTGTGACCTTTGACCTTTGGGATAAGTGTCGGTCGTTTGGAGACGTCGCGCTGATCTCGGAGCGTCGCTTATTCTTTGTTCTCCTCTCATCCGACGAAGTCTTTTCTTTTACGTCCTTTCAATATTTAAGATGAAATAAATCGAACCAGCAGCAGAACGATGAAGCCGAATGAAGAACAAGCGGAGCGTCCGCTGTGCGATGTTGTTGTTGTTGTTGTTGTTGTTGTTGTTCAGGAGGAGCTCAGACTGAAGGACTACAGGGCTGCTGCTCCACTTGTAGTCTTTTAGTGGACTGCGGACATCTTGAATTACTGAAAAGAGAAGAGGAAATAAAGAGCTATTGTTATTTTGTGTGGTGGAACACGTCGAGCCTCTGGACTCACCTGAAGCCCCCCCCCCTCTCTTTCAGTCTCCACCCTCCATGTACCCCCCCCCCCCTCTCTTTCAGTCTCCACCCTCCATGTACCCCCCTCTCTCTTTCAGTCTCCACCTCCATGTACCCCCCCTCTCTTTCAGTCTCCACCCTCCATGTACCCCCCCTCTCTTTCAGTCTCCACCTCCATGTACCCCCCTCTCTTTCAGTCTCCACCTCCATGTACCCCCCTCTCTCTCTTTCAGTCTCCACCCTCCATGTACCCCCCCCTCTCTTTCAGTCTCCACCTCCATGTACCCCCCTCTCTTTCAGTCTCCACCTCCATGTACCCCCCTCTCTTTCAGTCTCCACCTCCATGTACCCCCCTCTCTCTCTTTCAGTCTCCACCTCCATGTACCCCCCCTCTCTCTCTTTCAGTCTCCACCTCCATGTACCCCCCTCTCTCTCTTTCAGTCTCCACCTCCATGTACCCCCCCTCTCTTTCAGTCTCCACCCTCCATGTACCCCCCCCCCCCTCTCTCTTTCAGTCTCCACCCTCCATGTACCCCCTCTCTTTCAGTCTCCACCTCCATGTACCCCCCTCTCTCTCTCTTTCAGTCTCCACCCTCCATGTACCCCCCCCCCTCTCTCTCTTTCAGTCTCCACCCTCCATGTACCCCCCCCCCTCTCTCTCTTTCAGTCTCCACCCTCCATGTACCCCCCCCCCCTTCCCTCCACCTTGGCACCATCTCATTGCACAATATGAAGGGGTCTGCACCTTTAAGATCAAAATGTGGGCATATATATGGGGGTGTGGGTGGGGGGGGACGGGGGTAGCCAAACTTGTTAATTGATGGGGAAAAAAATCTATATAAATGATATTTTATAAAATAATTTAAAGAATAAAGTTCTGGAAAGAAATTCTTGTCCTTCTCTTTGTTTTGGTGTTTGTGGTTATTTAATGTTCATCACGGTTTCACGTTCTCTCTAAAACATCTCAGACACTTAAACATGTTTTATTTTATTCTCCACAGGTTTAAATGTTCTTATGATGGCTCACTTCTCTCATCCTCCGTTTCCTTCACTTGTTTCCTTCACTTGTTTCCTAAGTCCTCAATTTATCAATTACATCTTCTTCCAGCTTTTAGTTCCACTTCCCCCAAATGACCACTAGGTGGTGACAGAGAGCTGTGAGTGTGTGAGTGTGTGTGTGTGTGTGTGTGTGTGTGTGTGTGTGTGTGTGTGTGTGTGTGTGTGTGTGTAGGTGGGCGTCCAGAAGGTGAAGATGGACGACCACTCCTCTTCTTCTCCTCCCTCTCGTTCCACTCGGGTGTTTTTTATTATTTTTCTCTCACCCAATTACTTTGAAGCGAGTTAAAGGGCCAGCGTCACGCTGCTGGTCACCAGCTCGTCTGTTACAGAATCACTCTGTGGAGAAGTGAGGAAAAGTAGAGTCACTAGAGAGACTTCTATACAACCAGAGTCGCCCCCTGGTGGTCAGGTCGCCCTCTGACCCCGGTGTCCTCCTCCTCTCCTCTCCTCCTCCTCTCCGCTCGGCGTCGTTGGCCTTATCGTTGTTTTGTGTAATCGTGTTTCTCTGCTGCTCTGCTCAGCCTCCAGCGCAGTGAGAGGAGGAAGTGGGAAGAAGAGCAACGACTCGTCTTCATCGCGCTCGGTTCTTAAAAGGCTTCACTTTTGTAAATAAGCTCAGAAAAGTTTCAATTGGCCATTTTAACTTCATTTAAAAGTCATTATTTAAAAACGTCACGCTCCAGAACTACTTAAATAATACCCTTTTGTTTTGGAAGTCATCTGCTTTTCTTCTTCTTCTTCTCCTTCTTGTTCTTCTTCTTCTCTTTCTTCTCCTTCTTGTTCTTCTTCTCTTTCTTCTCCTTCTTGTTCTTCTTCTTCTCTTTCTTCTCCTTCTTGTTCTTCTTGTTCTTGTTCTTCTCTTTCTTCTCCTTCTTTTTCTCCATATCCTTATTTTTCTACTCCTTCTTCTTCTTCTTCTTCTTCTTCTTCTTCTTCTTCTTCTTCCCTTTCTTCTTTTTCTTCTTCTTCTCCTATTCCTTCATCATCATCCTCTTCTCCTCCTTCTTCCTCTGTTCAGTAGTATCTCTTCACCTGCAGCCTTCATGTTTCGTGTTTCTCGAGACAAGGAGGCGCAGCAGAGACGGACGGATGCGTCGTTTCCCAAAGAACATGATAAGTGATGAAGATGATAAGTGATGAAGATAAGTTATGAAGATGATAAGTGATGAAGATGATAAGTGATGAAGATGATAAGTGATGAAGATAAGTTATGAAGATGATAAGTGATGAAGATGATAAGTGATGAAGATAAGTTATGAAGATGATAAGTGATGAAGATGATAAGTGATGAAGATGATCATTTGTGAAGATGATAAGTGATGAAGATAAGTTATGAAGATGATAAGTGATGAAGATGATAAGTGATGAAGATGATAATTTGTGAAGATGATAAGTGATGAAGATAAGTTATGAAGATGATAAGTGATGAAGATGATAAGTGATGAAGATAAGTGATGAAGATGATAAGTGATGAAGATGATAATTTGTGAAGATGATAAGTGATGAAGATGATAAGTGATGAAGATGATAAGTGGTGAAAATGATAAGTGATGAAGATGATAAGTGATGAAGATGATAAGTTATGAAGATGATAAGTGATGAAGATGATAAGTTGTGAAGATGATAAGTGATGAAGATGATAAGTGGTGAAGATGATAAGTGATGAAGATGATAAGTTGTGAAGATGATAAGTGATGAAGATGATAAGTTGTGAAGATGATAAGTGATGAAGATGATAAGTGATGAAGATGATAAGTTATGAAGATGATAAGTGATGAAGATGATAAGTTGTGAAGATGATAAGTGATGAAGATGATAAGTGGTGAAGATGATAAGTGATGAAGATGATAAGTTGTGAAGATGATAAGTGATGAAGATGATAAGTTGTGAAGATGATAAGTGATGAAGATGATAAGTCGTGAAGATGATAAGTGATGAAGATGATAAGTGGTGCATGTTGATAAGTGATGAAGATGATAAGTGATGAAGATGATAAGTTGTGAAGATGATAAGTGATGAAGATGATAAGTGGTGAAGATGATAAGTTGTGAAGATGATAAGTGATGAAGATGATAAGTGGTGAAGATGATAAGTGATGAAGATGATAAGTGGTGCATGTTGATAAGTGATGAAGATGATAAGTGATGAAGATGATAAGTTGTGAAGATGATAAGTGATGAAGATGATAAGTGGTGAAGATGATAAGTGATGAAGATGATAAGTGGTGCATGTTGATAAGTGATGAAGATGATAAGTGATGAAGATGATAAGTTGTGAAGATGATAAGTGATGAAGATGATAAGTGGTGAAGATGATAAGTGATGAAGATGATAAGTGGTGCATGTTGATAAATCGCATATCGTTCTTCCTCCGGCGGCCGGGAGCCGGTCCCTCGGCGGCGCCCTTCCTCGTCCTTCGTGTAATCCGCCGGTCGTGTGGCGAGCCGAGGAAGAGAGGAAATGACATCATGATCCTCTTTCCTGATTAGGAACAGGACCCCCCCCCTAGGGAGATACTCCACTGGGAGTCTCCCAGTGTGGTGCTCGATGGACATGAGGATGAAGGGAGGACGCGGCGAGGAAACGGCGGCGGTGAGAGCGTAGCGACCCGAGCAGCCAATGGGAGGCCTTCGCTCCGCCCGCATCGCTTTGAACCTCCACCGGGCGCTTCACCCTCCAGGCCAATGGGGCGCCAACCCTATTATTATCTTGAAGCCCCGCCCCCTATTTGTAGCTTTCGAGAAGCCAGAACATCCCCCACAAAAAACTGAAGAATCCTCAGTTTGAAAGAAGAGATTTCTATAAATCTGTCCCTGAAGTCGTGTTTTAATCCAGAGCAACAACTTTCTCTCGGAGCAGCTTTCAGTAAAGACTCAAGAATACAAGTGGACAGATTCATAATAATCTCTTTATTCAAATTGAGGAGTTTTTAGTCTAAATCTTTGCTGACAGAAGGGATCTTTATTGATATTGGGAGAACATTGTGTTGTAAGATGTCGTTTTGTGTAATACATGTTACATTGTATCTTATAGTTTCCTTTGAAGTCACCAGCTTGACACTTTCTGAGACGGAGCTGCTGATCACTTTATGATGACGTCATTCTTCTCCCATCGGTCACAGGTCGGTCTGGTCTGGGGTTTCTGTCTCGTAACTTCCTGTTTTATTTTGAAGCCTGACTCCTCGTTTCAGGTCATCTGATGGTCCCTTCCTGACCTCTGACCCTCATGGGCTCATAGTCTCCTCCCCCTTTGTTCCACAGGGTTTCCTCCTCGTCCCTCAGCCCTTAGTGTCTCAGGGGCCAATCAATCGCTTCATCTCTCCACCCGTCCCAACGAAGGAGGCCGCGAGGAAATCAAGTGGAATCCTCCTTCAAGAGGGAGAGCGGCGCCGGCTGAGGCTGGGGGCGGAGCCATTCACTCCTTACCAACGAGCCTCAAAGAGTCACGAGGACACGTCTACAATCACAAAGTCCATCGGCAGGTAGAGAGACGGGAGACGAGACGGGAGACGAGACGTGTCTCCTTCAGGAAGAGTCGCGTCTGTTGAATCGTAACGACTCTAATGATGACGCCTGCGAGGTCATCGGAGCGTCTCCCAGGCCGCTGGACAATGAGTCGATGCTCCCGGACCTCAGGTCCTCTTCCTCTTCCTCATCCTCTTCCTCTTCCTCTTCCTCGCGGCGCCTCAGCTGCAGGTCGGCTCATGCTTTCAGGTCCTCGGGGTCCGGCATCCAGAGCTGCTGGTCTGCAGCCGTCACTCAGATTATGAGTTCATTGCCTCTGTTATTCCCGTAATCCCTGACGCTCAGCGGGAAGCTCACGCTAATCCTGGAAAAGTTACACGGAAAACTGAGGAGGGAAAGGAGGGAAACATGTAGACGTTACGCAGAGAGCAGCGAGAGCCGCCCAGAGGACGCTGCCACGTTCTCCCCACCGATAGGGAACCTAGAGGTCACTTTGTCACGTTCTCTCTCCTGATAGGGCGAACTAGAGGGAACGGTACTGACTCTTACATAACACACACACACACACTGTTACCGTAGGTTAGCCTCTATTTTAGATGTTGTCGAGGCTTAACATTTTTAATCTAGTTAAATGTGTACTTTTCAGATTATTAAATCCCCCCTGAAGGAACATCAGCTCGAGGTCAGCAGAGCAGTAACGTGATTATTCACTCAACGTCCCGCGCTTCCCTCGAGGAAACCAATCGGAGGACGACCTCCTGTTGAGGGCGGTGAGCTTCAGAGGTCAAGGGGTCAAGGGGTCATATTCTGGGGTCAACTCCTCTCCCTGTGAGTTGAGAGACGACGTCTGCAGCCGAGCAGCCGGATAACCAGAGGATTTTAAACCGGAATGATTCACCGGGGGAAGACGGGGTCCGCCGCCTTTGATCCTCGACGCGACACCGATCCGTCACCGTCCGCCCGTCGGAGAGTTTGAATATTCTGCTGGTAAGATCGCTGAAGACGGCGGGCTGGAAATACACGTCGCTTAATTCAGACTTGTGACACGTGAACAACATTTAAACAGTTATAGGCGGAGAATATTTGATCTTCCTCCCGGTAAACCTACCTACCGTACCATACCGCACCGCACCGTACCGTACCGCACCGTATCACACCGTACCGTACCGCACCGTACCGCACCGTACCGCACCGTACCGCACCGTATCGTAGCGCACCGCACCGTACCGTACCGCACCGTATCACACCGTACCGTACCGCACCGTACCGCACCGTATCACACCGTATCGTACCGCACCGCACCGTACCGTACCGCACCGTATCACACCGTACCGTACTGCACCGTACCGCACCGTACCGCACCGTATCGTAGCGCACCGCACCGCACTGTACCGTATCGTACCGCACCACACCTTACCGTATCTTACCGCACCATACAGCACCGCACCGTACCGTATCATACCGCACCGTACCGTATCATACCGCACCGTACCGTATCGTACCGCACCATATCGTACCGCACCGTACCGTACCGCACGCACCGTACCGCACCGTACCGCACCGTACAGCACCGTACAGCACCGCACCGCACAGCACCGTACCGCCGTGCAACCACCACCGTGCACCGCACCGTGATCAACCATACCGCGACCGCACATCACCGCATACCGCACCGGTACAAACGACTTTTGAACGGCACGAGTAATACATGCAACATTATTCCTGGTGTCCTGCGGCATCGGATGTGTGGATGGAAATATGGAGAGCAATCATCGGGAGGCGCAGGCGGGCATGGGATGATGTATTTGCAGATGCTGGGGGTGAAAAATCACACACTGTCGTCTTCTTCTTTTATTCTGCAGGGACATTTCAATAAAAAATGATCTTCCTCAGGTTCAGTGTGAGAACCTGAACCCTCTGACAGGAGGGTCTCGTTTAGGGAACGGGGTCCGGACGTTTGTCACCGCTGATGTGAAGGAAAGAGCATTTTCACCTGAACTGAAGCTTCAGGGAGACTCTGAGCTGCACGGGGAATCAATGAGTTGAGCTCGTGGACTTTCCTCCCCTTGAAACGGAGAGAGAGCTGGAGCTGCAGGGCGTTGGTACCTCATCAGAACACGCTCCGCCGCGCTCAGGAACACCTTGTTCAGCGCCTTTGTTCGCCTGAGGAAACCGTGTTCCTGATGCAGCCCAAACCACCAGAGAGGCTGCAGAGAATCCAGATGGCTCAAATTCACGTAACCATGGATACAGATAACAATTAATTTTCATGCCTTTCTAATGATAACTACCTTCGCTCTTCGAGCCCGAGGTGCAACGTTGTTTTTGTTTTGACATCGTGTAAAGTCGCTTGAATCACAGAAATCACGAGATGCCACAACATGTCTGGAGCGGCAGCTCGACGTTAAAGACGGCTAGCGAGCGCGTTAACGGATCCTACAACCCTAAGAAGTAGAGTAAATATGTTATTATACGCCCTCTAGAGGGGTAACATGGTACTACACGCTCTCTAATGGAGTGTTATAATACTATAAGCTCTCTAGTGGGGTAACATGGTACTACAAGCTCTCTAGTGGGGTGATATGGTACTACAAGCCCTCTAGTGGGGTAACATGGTACTACAGGCCCTCTAGTGGGGTAACATGGTACTACAAGCCCTCTAGTGGGGTAATATGGTACTACAAGCTCTCTAGTGGGGTAACATGGTACTACAAGCCCTCTAGTGGGGTAACATGGTACTACAAGCCCTCTAGTGGGGTAACATGGTACTACAAGCCCTCTAGTGGGGTAACATGGTACTACAAGCCCTCTAGTGGGGTGATATAATGCTATAAGCTCTCTGGTGGGGTGAGATGTGAGTAATGTGAGCTGCACCTTTCTGGATCAACTGGAGGGCCTAAGGAGAATTCTTGGACTAAATGCGTTCGGTTCTTACAAGGCCCATAATAAATAACCCTAATCTATAGGCGCTCCCCGAGCCCGCCACGCGGAGCCGTCGACACGGTTGACTTTGCGAGTTGTGAAGCCGGCGGTTGTTATCACAGCTGTCGCTCTGCATCGCTCCACTTCATCTCCGTCTCATTCCTGCTGCTGCTGCCGTTTTATTATCTTTTAACTCGTTTTACCAGAAGCACCGCGGAGCTAACGACCGCGATAGCGTCGCGTTGGGCTTCGGTCTCGTGTTCTCATTGTTAAAGGGTCATAAAAACAACATTTCATGACCTTGAATGCATCTCGAGAATCCACGACGACATATAAGGACTCGGATGCAGAGGATGGAAGGTACGAGCCAGTTTATTGGATTCAGATCCTCTTTGAGGAGTCACTCCAAAGGGAGGACTAATACAACAAAACAGAGCTAAACTACAAACTTCACAAACGAGAAGTCTCTCTCAGGAAACAGGAACAACTCTCAGGGTTTGGTAAAACTGTTGGAGGAAGAGACTCTGGCTGTGGCAACGGGCTGAGGGACGAGGAGGAGACCCTGTAGACCGAAGGGGGAGGAGACTATGAGGGTCAGGGGTCAGGGGGACCATCAGGGGTCAGGGGAGACCATCAGGGGTCAGGGGAGACCATCAAGTGACCTGAAACGAGAGGAGGAGTCAGGCTTCAAAATAAAACAGGAAGTTACGACCAGAACCCCCAGACCAGACCGACCTCCCGACTCCGAGGGGTGGCCACGGTGACCGCGGTGCATTTTGAGTGTTCGCCGCACGGAGGGAATGACTTATGGAGATTCCACACATGGGTGTGCGGCCTGTTGTTACGCAGGGCGCCGTGACCACGATGCAGAGGAAACGGGCCTGCAGAGCAATAAACACAATATGACGTTCTTCAGATTAATCTCCTCCTCAGAGACGGAGACACACTAGACTAACACCATGTGCTGGGAGGGGCAGAGTTCTGGATGAGATGAGGTCTTAATGCTCTGAAGATAACATGCATGCCGATAACACGCAGCGACCGTCGTTCTGAATCAAAGTGTTTGGTCTTTCGGGGAGTTATCGCGGACCGAGAGGCTCCCGGCGTTCGGCCCGACGGAGTCAGAGCGCATGGAGATGTAATAAAAAAGACGGATTAAATATCAGAACGAGTAAACAGGCCGGGGATAATCCTTCGCCACGCCGAGGGATCACCGAGACGAGAGGTGACATTGTGGCGACCGCGTGTGATACCCCGCTCCCGCCACCAGGGCGACGCCTCTGGTCTTCACTGAGGGAAACGGAGAAAACAGAGTTTGAATGCATCTGATGAGGACGTGAACGCCCCGTGGACGCGTTGCTGCCTAAGAATTTATTACATTAATCCCACAGTTCAACGTGAGATGAGCACATGTTTTTACTCTTCTCATAAAGCGACAGTGCCCTCTTCTACAGATAGCAATGACAAATAAATTGAATAATAATATACATATATATATATATATATATATATATATACATATATACTGTATATGTATATGTATATGTGTGTATATATATATTTATATATATATTTGTGAATATATATTTATACACATAGACATATTATATATACATACATATGTGTGTATATATATTTATACACATATATATATATATATATATATATATGTGTGTATATATACATACATATGTGTGTATATATATGTATATATACATATATATGCATATAAGTATATATGTATATTTATATATATATATATACATATGTATATATATATACATATATTTATATATGTATATATATATATATATATATATATATACATATGTATATATATATATATATATTTATATGTACATATACATATATGTATACATAAACATATTTGTGTGTGTGTGTCTGTGTGTATTTGTGTGTGTGTGTGTGTGTCTGTGTGTGTGTGTGTCTGTGTGTATTTGTGTGTGTCTGTGTGTCTGTGTGTGTGTGTCTGTGTGTATTTGTGTGTGTGTGTGTGTGTGTGTGTTTGAAGAAAAGAAAAGAGATGGAGCACTCAATCCCCAGTTTTCTTTCTGTGAAAAACAAACACATTCCAGAGTTTATCTGAATCCAATTCGGCTTCAGACGTCTAAATCGAACAAATAGCGCCCTGCAGTGAAGGAGGCTCCGCCCTCAGACCTCTCTGGTGTTACTCCCCCTCAAACTCCCCCATCGGGGGAGGAGTCCTCCCCGGCTGCCACTCAGAGGCGGAGCCTCACGTCGAGCTCTGCGTTGAGCCCTTAATGCACCGCGGCTCATCCTGAGGATCGTGTGTTCAGGGAACATCGGGCGGTCCGCTGACCCACTGTTCTTCAGGCGCTGAGACGAGACGCGGTAGGTCTGGAGACGTCCTGGTTGGACGAGGTCCTGGTTGGACGAGGTCCTGATTGGACGGGGTCCTGGTTGGACGAGGTCCTGATTGGACGAGCTCCTGCTGGAACGCGCCCAACAGAACACGCCCGTGAGGTCTCTCCTCAGCTCGGCATCTGGAGCTCATGATGCTGTTTGGCCTTCTGAACACTTTCTGTTCACACGTTTTCATTTTAAATTAAAATTAAATTAAAATTAAAGCTAGCATAAGGTCTTGACAACTTTTGTATGCTATTAGCCAATATTGGGTATGGCCATGACACTAGGGGCTTCTATCTAGCCAATGAGCTTCTATCTAGCCAATGAGCTTCTATCTAGCCAATGAGCTTCTATCTAGCCAATGAGCTTCTATCTAGCCAATGAGCTTCTATCTAGCCAATGGGGCTACCCTGGTGGCTCGGCTACTAAAGCAGAGGGAAGATGGACGTCGGTGATTCTCATTCAGCCTGACTCATTTTCATTCTTCACTCCTTTAAAGAACAAATGGAGACGATCACACATTTCATATAACCCTCAATATTCTTTATTTAAACAAAACAAATTACCAAAAAGATGTAAACATGTTTCACGATGCATCTGAAACTTCACAGACAACAATAATATTGTTAGAATAATATTTCAAAATCTATATGGATAGATTTGTTATATATATATATTTATATAAACAAACATATATGTACAACACTTTACATTCCACCTTGTTTGTGTCGTAGAGACTGTGTGTGTATGTGTTTGTGTGTGTGTGTGTGAGTGTGTGATGTGTGTTTGTGTGATGTGAGTGTGTGTGTGTGTGTGTGTGATGTGTGTTTGTGTGTTGTGTGTGTGTGTGTGTGTGTTTGTGTATGTGTTTGTGTGTGTGTGTGTTTGTGTATGTGTTTGTGTGTGTGTGTGTGAGTCGCCTTCATAGAAGCTGCATTTATGTTCAATAACACCGGCTTATATTCCTGGTAGCGTATGAATCATCTTTACACACGCATTGTCTACACATACATGCAAACCGACGTCTACACGGAATCCCTGAACTGTGGATATACAAGAAGATTGTTATTAAAATATGAAAGTGATCCAGTGGAGGTGACCCGGGCGCCCAGGTACTCACAAGTCTGTTTGTTCCTCTAGTAGAACGCATATATATATATATATATATATATATATATATATATATATATATATATATATATATATATATATATATTAAAAAAAGACATCAGAATCAGACTTCACAGTTTAAATATATATATTACATTTTTTTTATGTACGCCCATCTTATCAGAAATCACGTGTTTGATATGTTTGCTCTTTTTAAAACGGCACCCTGCATATTGGTATCAGTTCTTGATATTACTAAGAATTAACAATGAATGCTACATTGCTTTCATCATCTCGGTGTGTGTGTGTGTGTGTGTGTGTGTGTGTGTGTCACCTGATTAAAGGACCGCCTCCTGAGTCTCTCTCTCTGAGTAAGCGGCCGGTCTCAGGTCAGAGGATCGTCTCGTCCTCGTTCGTTTACATTCGGCAGGTAGAGTTATTCACCTGGACACGCTGACCTCTACCGGGGTCACACAGCACCAAACGATGTCTGAGACGGTCAGGTACGTCTTTAACGGTCAGGTACGTCTAACGGTCAGGTACGTCTTTAACGGTCAGGTACATTTAACGGTCAGGTACGTCTTTAACGTCTTTAACGGTCAGGTACGTCTTTAACGGTCAGGTACATTTAACGGTCAGGTACGTCTTTAACGGTCAGGTACATTTAACGGTCAGGTACATTTAACGGTCAGGTACGTCTTTAACGGTCAGGTACGTCTTTAACGGTCAGGTACGTCTAACGGTCAGGTACATTTAACGGTCAGGTACGTCTTTAACGTCTTTAAGGGTCAGGTACGTCTTTAACGTCTTCAAGGGTCAGGTACGTCTTTAACGTCTGAGACGGTCAGGTACGTCTTTAACGGTCAGGTACATTTAACGGTCAGGTACGTCTTTAACGGTCAGGTACGTCTTTAACGGTCAGGTACATTTAACGACGGTCAGGTACGTCTTTAACGGTCAGGTACGTCTAACGGTCAGGTACATTTAACGGTCAGGTACGTCTTTAACGGTCAGGTACGTCTTTAACGGTCAGGTACGTCTTTAACGGTCAGGTACGTCTTTAACGGTCAGGTATGTCTTTAACGGTCAGGTACGTCTTTAACGTCTGAGACGGTCAGGTACGTCTTTAACGTCTGAGACGGTCAGGTACGTCTTTAACGTCTGAGACGGTCAGGTACGTCTTTAAGGGTCAGGTACGTCTTTAACGTCTTTAAGGGTCAGGTACGTCTTTAACGTCTGAGACGGTCAGGTACGTCTTTAATGTCAGGTACGTCTAACGGTCAGGTACATTTAACGGTCAGGTACGTCTTTAACGTCTTTAAGGGTCAGGTACGTCTTTAACGTCTTTAAGGGTCAGGTACGTCTTTAACGTCTGAGACGGTCAGGTACGTCTTTAACGGTCAGGTACATTTAACGGTCAGGTATGTCTTTAACGGTCAGGTACATTTAACGGTCAGGTACGTCTTTAACGGTCAGGTACATTTAACGGTCAGGTATGTCTTTAACGGTCAGGTACATTTAACGGTCAGGTACGTCTTTAACGGTCAGGTCTTTAACGGTCAGGTACGTCTTTAACGGTCAGGTACGTCTTTAACGTCTGAGACGGTCAGGTACGTCTTTAATGTCAGGTACGTCTTTAACGTCTTTAAGGGTCAGGTACGTCTTTAACGTCTGAGACGGTCAGGTACGTCTTTAATGTCAGGTACGTCTAACGGTCAGGTACATTTAACGGTCAGGTACGTCTTTAACGTCTTTAAGGGTCAGGTACGTCTTTAACGTCTTTAAGGGTCAGGTACGTCTTTAACGTCTGAGACGGTCAGGTACGTCTTTAACGGTCAGGTACATTTAACGGTCAGGTACGTCTTTAACGGTCAGGTACATTTAACGGTCAGGTACGTCTTTAACGGTCAGGTACGTCTTTAAGGTCAGGTATGTCTTTAACGTCTTTAAGGTCAGGTACGTATTTCACGTCTGAGGCGGTCAGGTATGTCTTTAAGGTCAGGTATGTCTTTAAGGTCAGGTATGTCTTTAAGGTCAGGTATGTCTTTAAGGTCAGGTACGTATTTCAGGAACAGACCTGCACCCCCCCTCCCAATTCAGTTTTCAATTCACCTCCCCTGTCTCCCCTCCCCCTCCTCGGTCCCAGTTATGAATCAGACATAAAGGTATGAATCAGACATAAAGGTATGAATCAGACATAAAGGTATGAATCAGACATAAAGTTATGAATCAGACATAAAGGTATGAATCAGACATAAAGGTATGAATCAGACATAAAGTTATGAATCAGACATAAAGTTATGAATCAGACATAAAGTTATGAATCAGAGACATGAAGTTTTGGACATAAAGTAATGAACTCGTCCTACTTACATAATTTATTGGCTTTTCGGAACTCGTTAAGTTTGTCTATTTTTCAATCCTTTGTTGTTGTTGTTGTTGTTGTTTGTGCATCACACAACTGAAAGAAGGTGCTGACACACCGTTAGCTGTTAGCGTTAGCTGTTAGCGTTAGCTGTTAGACACACACAACAACAACGACAACAACCTGAAACGAGCCCCTAGTCCTGTTTTGGGATTATGTTCACACTTTTGGACTTTTAAAACAGAGTTCATACGAAGCTAAACTTATTTAAAAAAGAGAAAATAAATGGAACATAAAATAAATAAAAAAGTTTACATTTAAAAAATACAATTAATTAATAAATCCCAAACTGTGAATGAACAGAGTTAATCTGTAAGCGTCCGACCTTCCTCCTGGAGATGTTGTTGTTTACCCCCCCCCCCCCCCCAGTCATCCCCTTTGCATTGAACACAGCTGATTGGACATAACGGACGTTGACTCTTGGTCCTCCACCGGTTGGATGGACCAACGTTAGACGTCCATGTCGGGTAACGGCGGCCGACATCGACCTCGCTGACCTTCTTCATCGTCTTCGATCTTTGTGGTCTCTTGTTTTTCTTCTTTTTTTTTGGCAGTACCACACATTTGAGGCATGAGAGAAGTTTGACCTGAAAAGTTTTAACATATATTTCTAAACGCATTGTTCCTCTGATAACCTCTGAACCCGCCGGCGGGAGTGGGAGGCGTGTTTCATCCTCACAGTAAACAAAACAAAACAGTTAACCGGAGCCAGGAACTGTAAAAAAAAGAAGATTTTTCATCTTTCTGACGGTCCTCATGTGCAAATAAAGCAGGTAGAATGAATCTTTAAGGTTCATCAAAAATATTCTATTTTACGTGTCTTTGTCCTGAATCCTCAAAAAATGTGAACCAGATTCTGTTGAAAACTATAAATTCTGCGCTTGTCAACGCAAACGTGAAGCAGAGGAGAATAAAGAAGAATGTAACACGAAGAGCCTCCATTGTTCACCCAACATTAGTAAAACATGGGGAAACGTCGAATATACACCACGGTTCAAAAGGTTGGGGTCACGTAGAAATGTCCTTATCTTTCAAAGCTCTGTTTTTATCAATGAAGATAACATTACATGAATCATAACTCTGGTGGTAATGAAGTCTCTACAGGTGTACAGAGTTAAAGTTAGGGTTCACCTTAAGTTAGGGTTAACCCTAACTTTAACCCTAACGCTCTACAGAGGTGTGTAGAGGCCCATCTCCATGTTCTAGTGGAACATTGTGTCATCGCCTTAGAAGACGAGCGGAGGGGGAGAAAACCCTTTAAACCCTTTTAATGTGAGCGCAGCTGAAAACAGTTACGCTGGTGAGAGAAGCTACACAACTGGCCTTCTATTGAGCCACAAGAAGAACTACATTAATATTTAAATTAAACATTGTTATTTATAACCTCCAAAACATCTTCATTTTATTCTATTTTATCTTTGCACGTTTTAAGTTTTCATTGAAAACACCGGATTGTTGGGCGACCCCAAACCTGTGAACGGTGGCGTATAGACGAGCTTTTTGTTCTTCTCTCTTTTAGTATTAATCAGCTAAGAAATGAACCTCCTCTCCTCCTCCGTGGTTCTGGACGTTGCGACGGCGTTTGGACCGCAGGCGGTTCTCGAGGTTCTCGAGGTTCTCGACTTTCCATCCGTTGCTTTGAGAAACGAGGAGCACAACGAAGCCGTCCTCGTGGTTTCCGTTGCGCTGCAGCGTGGTCGCCCTTGGTGTTGTTCTCCGTCTCCTCTACAGGAAGTCGCTCTGCAGCTCGTTGGACAGCTGGCTGACCGCCAGCTCCCCGTTGGCCGATCCTCCCAGGATCCTGGCGGTCAGCCGGCGGCTGGCGCCAGCGTGCTCGCTGGCGCCGCGGCCTCTCGGCTCGGCGCGTGGTCCGGCAGCCCGTTGGACAGCCGCGTGGAGTTGCCCTCGTCGCTGTGGGTCGCCGCTCCGCAGGGTCCCTTCTGCGCCGCGGCGCCCGGGAAGAGACGGCCGCACACCGTCCGCCGGCACAGCGCCGCGTCCCGGCACAGCGACTTGCGGAAGTTGGGCTTGAAGACCAGGTAGACGATGGGGTTGTAGAGGGTGGAGGACTTGGCGAAGATGGCCGCCAGGGCGAAGGCCATGGGGGGCACGGCGGTCGGGTTCCCGAACGCCGCCCACATGGACACGATGGCGTACGGGCTCCACGCCATCAGGAAGCCGATGCACACCGCCACGGAGAGCTGAGGGGGGACGGCACAGGCAGGGCGGTCAGCGGGGGGCGTCCGGGAACGGGTCACATGACGCTCTTTGACCTCAACCTTTGACCTCTCTCTTTGACCTCTCTCTTTGACCTCAACCTTTGACCTCTCTCTTTGACCTCTCTCTTTGACCTCTCTCTTTGACCTCAACCGTTGACCTTGCTCTTTGACCTCTCTCTTTGACCTCAACCTTTGACCTCTCCCTTTGACCTCGCCCTTTGACCTCTTTGACCTCTCTTTGACCTCTCTCTTTGACCTCTCTCTTTGACCTCAACCGTTGACCTTGCTCTTTGACCTCTCTCTTTGACCTCAACCTTTGACCTCTCTCTTTGACCTCAACCTTTGACCTCTCTCTTTGACCTCAACCGTTGACCTTGCTCTTTGACCTCTCTCTTCTTACCCTTTGACCTGAGCCTAAACTGAACTTCTTGCAAACACAGACGTTCTTCTATTAAACATCACTCAGTATATCATCTTTATTATTATTATTATTAACCAACTTACTAACTAATTAACTAACAATTAATTGACAACTAACCAACCAACTAACTAACTAACCATCAAACTTACTAAATAAAATGTTTAATTAATTAACTAATTAAATACATACATTAATAAATACATGACCAATTAACAAAGTAACTAACTAATTAACTAATTAAATAAATACATAAATACAAAATAACCAATTAACAAATTAACTAACTAATTAACTAATTAAATAAATACAAAATAACCAATTAACTAACTAATTAACTAACTAACTAAATCAAAGATTAAAAAATTCAAAGATAACCAATTAACTAATTAATCCATTAACCAGTCTTTTTTAAAGCCCCCCCCCCTCGCCGCGGTAACCCGTCACCTTGACGATGAGCGTGTGGGCGTTGGCGATCTTGTTCTGCGGCGACACGTGCTGCCGCACGGCGCTCCGGGAGCCGCGCACCGTCAGCAGGATGAAGAGGTAGGAGAGGAAGATGACGGTGCACGGCACCACGTAGCAGAAGAAGAAGAGGCACACGATGTAGCTCATGGCCGCCGCGTCGCGGCTCGGCGCCTCCCAGTCGATGCAGCACGCCGTGCCGTACGGCTCGGCGCCGTACCGCCCCCAGCCCGACAGCGGGCCCACGGCGAACACCACGGCGTAGCCCCACACGGCGGCGACCAGCAGGCAGGCGTGGCAGAAGGAGAACTTGTTACCTGAGGAGGGGGAGGGGCATGGAGGGAGGGGGCGGGGCCAGGTAGAGAGACAGAGGGTAGGGGGAGTGGTTACTGACAGGTGAAGCAAATTATAGGTCCGGTTACTTGAGGCTGATGACGAGGGAGGAGGAGGAAGAGGAGGAGAAGGATGGAGGAAGAGGACAGGAGGAGGAGGAAGAAGAGGAGGAGGAGTAATGAGTAATGAGTTTTTTGTTTCTTTAAAAATGATTTCAAAAATCTTGGATCTGGTCTTCACTCCTCTTGGATCTGGTCTACAATTTTGGATCTGGTCTACACTCCTCTTGGATCTGGTCTTCACCCCTCTTGGATCTGGTCTTCACTCCTCTTGGATCTGGTCTACACTCTTGGATCTGGTGTACACTCCTCTTGGATCTGGTCTACACTCCTCTTGGATCTGGTCTTCACTCCTCTTGGATCTGGTCTACACTCCTCTTGGATCTGGTCTACACTCCTCTTGGATCTGGTCTACACTCCTCTTGGATCTGGTCTACACTCCTCTTGGATCTGGTCTACACTCCTCTTGGATCTGGTCTACACTCTTGGATCTGGTCTACACTCCTCTTGGATCTGGTCTTCACTCCTCTTGGATCTGGTCTACACTTCCCCACACAGGAGCCTAACAAGGCCTCCCCCTCCCCCCTAGCCCACATAGGACTCTCTGTCCACATCCCGTCTTGCTCATTCCCGCATACAAACCAAGAGTGAAAGTCTCCAGACCTCCTGCTTCAGAGAACCCAATACGACCAGGACCCTCACCACTGGGGTAACAGAAGCCGTTGAGGGACACAAAGCCTTCAGGTGAGGCCCCTCGGCCTCTGGGAGCCAAACAGGGTTATCCACCAATAAGATGACCTCTCACTTCGAAGACAGCGGAGATACCCGGATCCTGTGGCGGGGCGTCCAGACCATCACGGCCTACCAACCCGAGCCTCGGGATGTCTTCGCGGATGTCTTTAATGCTCCTCTGAGACGAGCTGTCGGCCCATCGTGTCTCAAGGCCGCCGCCATCAGACCTGTGCCAAAGACATCCACTCCGTCCTGCTGTAATGACTGTCCTCCAGTGGCGCTGACCCTCCATGATAATGAAGTGCTTTGAGCAGCTAGTCACGTCACACATCCCCCCCCCCCCCGCCTTCCCTCATCCTGGACCCTTTCCAGGTTGCATACCGTACCAAATGATCCACGGAGGATGAATCCGCTCTGCTCTCCGCCCAGCCCTCCAAAAGAAGACTCATGTGTGAGAAAGCTGTCGGTGGACTTTAGTTCAGCGTTCCACATCTTCATCCCAACGACCCGCCTGCAGACGTGGCCGGCTCAACACGAGCAGTACGGGTGGCAACAACACCTCGAGCTGCACCACACGGAGCACAGGCGTCCCTCAGGGCGGTGCGCTCGGCCCACTGCCCTTCAGCTACAGCACCCAGGGTTCTGACACATGTCGACCGATGCGCTTCCAGAACTGCTCCAGGACTTTAAGCCAAATGTCCATGACCAAACTGAAGCCTGGGTTTATACATGAAACAGTGAGAACATGTAGTATTTAAACAATGTGAATTCCAAAGCATTCAGTCTACCTTAAATAAAAAAATGACCAGCGAACTTTCCAGTTACGCTGCGTTCACTTGCAACAGGAAAACAATTTAAATTGCGCCCTCAGTATGAAAGCGTATACCGGCTTATATTTTGAGTCTTTCTTTCTAAAACAAATTAATTACTTCAAACTCGGAGTGAATGAACACGTGAATATAACAACATTTACATGACTCTTCCAAAACTTTTGTGATTTAAGTTTTTTCCTTGACTTTTCCAGAACTGTAAATGAACATTTTAAAATCCATGACTTTTCCAGGTCTTCCATGACCGTACGGACCCTGAGCACCAATCACGTGGTCGAGTTTGCAGACGACGCAACTCTGTTCGGTCTCATCACCAGGACGCTTCTCGCGGCCACGCCCACGGCCGAGGAAGAGAGAGAGAGCAGCACCGCCGTCCCGTATGGAGGATTCAAAATGACTTAAGTATAAATAAATAAATGCATGAATAAATATAGGAATAAATAAATACATGCTTAAATAAATGTATAAATAAATGTATAAATGATTAAATAAATATATAAATAAATAAATAAATATATGAATAAATAAATAAATATAAATAAATGTATAAATAAATAAACAAATACAGATCATTTGAATATACGGACACATAAATGTCACACATAAATAAATGAAGAAATACATGTGGACACATAAATAGAGAAATAAATAAATGAAGAATTACAGAAATGTAGAAATATATTTATTGAATGATATTCTGTTGATTTATAACTTATATTTATTCATTCCTGTATTTATTTATCCTGGCCCCCCATATCTTTCAGATCTCCTCCCTCTCCACGCTCCAACACGCTGCCTCAGGTCCGCCGGCATAAACACTCTGAAGGTCATCAGGACCAAGCGCCGGACCTGGGGCGACCGGGCCTTCTCGGCAGCTGCACCTCCCCTCTGGAACACTCTCCCCATCCACATCCGCCAGGCTCCCACCCTACCTTTATTTAAACAAGCCCTCAAATCACATCTTTTCCAACTTGCTTTCGCCTGCTAACCCCTGCCCCCGATACGACTCACACAGCTTCCCCGTTGTTTTCCTCTATATATTTATTTTCTGTTCGTTTGTTCGTCTTGTCTGCTTTCTTCTTGTTTGTTCTGTTCGTCTCTTGTTCCCTGTAAGCGTCTTTGAGTACTGAGAAAAGCGCTATACAAATCGAAATTATTATTATTATTATTATTATTATTATTTATTTATACATTTTTTAAAGCATTTATTTATTTATTCATGCATTTATTTATTTATACTTTAGTCATTTTGAGGCGCCTCCCCTTTCTGCGAGAGCTCAAGAAGGCGAGTCAAGCCGAGGAGATGCGGAGCACAGAAACCAACAGGGACGTCTCATCGTCTGAGTTATTATTAACGTGGATCTTGACCCGCACCGGCTCTCAAATGAACCCGCTAGCCTCTGTGTGGGCGGAACCAGTTTCTGCTGCACTGCACCCTTCAGACTCCAGTCCAGCAGAAGATTGTAAAGATTTATTGGCTGACGTTTTCCTTTTATCGTCTCCTAGTTTTGCACTAAAGTGCAGGAGCGAGCTCAGAAACAAGAGCTCCCGAATGATGTATCCTCGTTTGCTGATGAACCACTTTTATTTGCATTTCTTCGGTTATTGTGGATTCGTATTGGAGACGATTCTGAATACAAATGTTGACCCTAATAATGCGTTTTTAAATTGGAAATGGAAAGGCGTGTTTTCTTTTTTATCTTAATTTCATCCCATTAAAAGTCTTGCATACTCTTTCTGAGTTTTGCTCATTTTCCTCCTCGACCGGATATAATCCATTTTATTTTGTTTATTGAAGTAATGACTTCAGGAATATGTTTTATGAATCCTGTCGGTACAGTTTGTGCGGATCACTTTCATGTTTTTCATTATAATGATAATACTGCCGTGACAAATCCTGTTTTCAAAATGTAAGAACATGTACATTTGGGTTTTAATGAATAAATTAAAGGTAACTCATGAGTGGGAAAAAAATTCTAATTACATTTAATTAACCTTGTGCAAAAATGCATATAGCTAAAGGGAATATGTGCACGGAGACAACACATCCATCTTTTGATTTCTGATAGTGGATTAAAAAAAAAAGCTAAACAAGCTGCGTGAAGAGATTTAGACAAAACAATTAAATGAAAAATGATTGAGGCAAAAAGAAGAATTGTGCTCAATAGCAAGTTGGAGAGTCATACATGGAAATACAAATACAAAAAGGCAAAAAAACATGGCCTTGAAAGTTAGAACTTATATTTCATATACAGGGTAGCTGTGGATGGTACAGGTCACATACATATAAATAACACCAAACATTTCGTATTTAGCCTTTTTGAAATTGTGTCTAATTAGCAAGTATTGACAACTAATATTGCAACTACAATAAACTATATAAAATGTTTGTTTTTTCACATATACAAGACGATTCAAGGGCTTTACTGAATGTTTTGGAGCCTCAAAGCTTCATTTGTCGACATACCTACTGCCTTTCAGCTTTCTTACCCTCAGATTACCCAGATTATCCCAAGAATTCCAAAATTGACAAACGTGTTTATGCTTCCAAACAGCTGAAACAGGTTTTCAAGATCTCCAGAGAGAAGTCCAGATGTAAGAGAAAACATTGATGTGATCAATTTAAAAAAAAAATGTTTATATAACTTTTTGTTTATATTCATAAAAAATAAATGAATTGAAATAACTTTTCACTGCAGAAAATTGCCGTCTTTTGAACGGAAACGGAAAACGAAACTTAGTTTAAAGCCCCGGTCACACCGGCGCAACGCACGGCCGGCGCATCATGTTTTATAACAAATATGGATAAAAAGATCTGTGCGTCGCTGTTCGTCCAAGTTTTATGGGAAAAGCCAACAATAAGCCAGCGAGTTGACAGCGAATGCACAGCGTGTTGGGCGCATGCAGAACATATGCAGGGCGCATGCAGAACATATGCAGGGCGCATGCAGAACGTATGCAGGGCGCATGCAGAACGTATGCAGGGCGCATGCAGAACGCACATGTTCAAATAATAATGCTAGCGTGTGGAATGCATGCAGCACACATGCACCGCACAGCCAGCGAACATATCACACAGCCAACATACAGCCAACATACCAGCGTGTGCTCTGCGTGTGTCTGGCGTCCTTCTGGCGTGTACATGACATGTATGCGTCGAGCTCTGCGCACATTTTTGTGCATGCACAAAAATCCCGACGCACAAAGTGAATGTATAGCGTTGGCCGAGCGCGCTCGACGGACGAGTAACGAATGCTGACGCACACCGAGCGAACGACAACGCCCGAGACAAAAGTGGTCATTTTTTGTGTGTGACCGAGCCATAACATACACAACAACAACAACAACAACAACAACAACAACAACAAACAGGAGTGGAGCGGTGCACCGATCACTCCGGACCTATAAACGTCTAACATTTACTCCTGATGAAGAGAAACAGGAAGTAGAAATCCACTAGCCGACATTGACAGCAGCCTGGATGGCTCCAGGCGTAAAGGACTTTGCGGGGGATTTCATTATTAAATAAAGGGCGAGGCGGGGCATTAAAACACCTTGTAAACGTCACGCTCACGTAGCGGCTGAATAACGAGGCGGAGGCTTTTCATTTAATCAACATGCTGGAAAAACCCTGGCCTTTCTCTTTATTAATTAACTTACAGATTTCTCTCTGAAGAATTATTATGCCCTCAGTGCACATTCCTTTTACTTTGAAGCTGGTGGGGGGGTCTTACCGTAGTTGGGGCAGCAGACCTTGAGCCAGCAGACGCTGGAGAGCACCGTGAGGTTGGTCAGGCTGCACAGGCCGAACAGGACGCCGCAGAACGCGTAGGCGTAGCAGGTGGTCCGGTCGAACAGCCACCTGGTGGGAGGGAGAGAGAGGGGGGGGGAGAGAGGGGGAGAGAGAGGGAGGGGGAGAGGGAGGGCGAGATCTGTTGCTTACTGTTTTCTCTCTGCAGAATCCTTTTGGAACGGCTCCAAAAGGATTCTGCAGAGAGGAATACTTAAAAAGATTTCTTTGAACCGTCCACCAGAAGTCTTCGCTCCTTTTCATGGAAGATGTGTCAGGTGTTAAGAAGGGAAAGGTGACGGCCCCTCCGCTTTAGAAAAGGGATGATTGAGGCAGAAATAGTTTTTTTTCTTAATCATTTTTGAACTACACAACTAGATTTAACACTTAGAGGTCAATGACTTCTTCATTTGATCTCATTAAACACCTAATCATGACATGCTTGAGTCCAGGTGGATGTTTGTGCCAAAATTGCAGTAATTTGTAATTTGTTTGACGAAAAAAGAAAAGAAAACATTTCATGCCTCGGCATAAACAAACTAAATAATAACCCGACGTCCCGCTCATAATCATATGCAGTTCCCCTGGCGGGGAGCCGAATGAACAATCCTATATTTGCATGGATGCTCTGGAGAGTTGTCCTTCGCTGTCCGCCTTCATTGACGTTCAGTAAATAGTGTCTCGCGAGGAGAATATTAAACGGACCGTTATTACTGTAACCGACTAGAGCAGGGGGATAAGCCCACGGAGCGAGCCTTTCCCAGTTTAAAGCTGCCATAATACATACTATTTTATAATAACAACTTATTAAAGATATTACCTGACTCTCGGCTTTAGGGAGCTGTTTGGGTTGACTCTTTTAGCTCTCATCGTGACGATTTAGCCTTTTCTTTTTTAAACTGTACTTAAAGCTGCTTTCCGAGCTTAAAGCAGCTTTAATGTGCATATTTATATAATAACGACATATTAAAGACATTACCTGGCTTTAAGGAGCTGCAGAATGGGTTTCATCTCACTTAAGACGCAACGTAACACGCAACGTAACACGCAACGTAACACGCTAAGTAACACGCTAGGTAACACGCAACGTAACACGCTACGTAACACGCTACGTAACACGCAACGTAACACGCAACGTAACACGCTAAGTAACACGCTAGGTAACACGCAACGTAACACGCAACGTAACACGCAACGTAACACGCTAAGTAACACGCTAGGTAACACGCAACGTAACACGCAACGTAACACGCTACGTAACACGCAACGTAACACGCTACGTAACACGCCACGTAACACGCAACGTAACACGCTACGTAACACGCAACGTAACCCGCAACGTAACACGCAACGTAACCCGCAACGTAACACGCAACGTAACACGCTACGTAACACGCAACGTAACACGCAACGTAACACGCAACGTAACCGTTTTGACTGACTCTCTTGGCTCTCATCGCGGCGATTTTTTAAATAACGTTAAATACGCTAAACACGTTAAATACTTTGAACACGTTAAACATGGTAAAATCGTTAAATACAAAAAACACGTTAAAAACGTTAAATACGTTAAATATGTTAAATACATTAAATAGGTTAAATAACTTATATACGTTCAATATGTTAAAAACATTGAAACCGTTAAATACGTTAAATACATTAAATACATTAAATAGGTTAAATATCTTATATACGTTCAATACGCTAAACACGTTAAAACCGTTAAACACGTTAAAACCGCTAAACACGTTAAAACCGTTAAATATGTTAAATACGTTAAATATGTTAAATACATTAAATAGGTTAAATACCTTATATACGTTCAATACGCTAAACACATTAAAACCGTTAAACACGTTAAAACCGTTAAATATGTTAAATACGTTAAATAGGTTAAATACCTTATATACGTTCAATACGTTAAATATGTTAAACATGTTAAACACGTTAAACACGTTAAACACGTCAAATATGTTAAACATGTTAAAAACATTTAAACCGTAAAATATGTTAAACACGTTAAAACCATTAAAGCCGTTAAACCCGTGAAACGCGCTGAACGCGGCGCTCACATGTGCGTGAAGGCCGAGGGCACGGCGAGCGGGAACAGCGTCAAGGTCATGCCGAGGTCGCTGATGGCCAGGTTGACCACGAAGAACTCGGCCGGCTTCAGGGACGACTTCTTCCTGTAGGCCACGAACAGCAGGATGCCGTTGCCCAGCAACGACAGCACACCTGGGAGACAGGAAGTGGGCGGGTTATCGGGGGGGGGGGGGGGGGGATAAACACCCACACAAAAAATACATTAAAATAACAACTTACCAAATATGATGTAGATGGTGCCCATGAAGAAGTCATTTTCTTTTGATATTCTGGAAACGAGCAGAAATGTTTCAGAGGCATTTCTCATCTGGAGGGAGAAGAGGAGGGGAGGGAGGGGAAGAGGGGGAAGAGGGAGAGAGGGGCGTTAAAACGTTTCTTAGGGGAAATGAAGGCGACTCTTTGTATTTTGTTGACGCAGAAATATTCCAGAAGAACCGTGAACCGGGATTTTATTTTTTCACGCTTGTGCGCTAAACATCACGAAAACAGATTTAATCAACCAATTCACACGCTGCCCGTCTCCTCTCTCCTTATCACCTCTCCTCTCTCCTCTCTCCTTTCTCCTCTCTCCTTATCACCTCTCCTCCTCTCTCCTCTCTCCTTTCTCCTCTCTCCTTATCACCTCTCCTCCCTCCTCTCTCCTCTCTCCTTTCTCCTCTCCCCTCACCTCCTCCTCCCTCTCCTCTCCCCTCTCCTCTCCTCTCTCTCCTTTCTCCTCTCTCCTTATCACCTCTCCTCCTCCCTCTCTCCTTCTCTCTCTCTCTCCCTTATCACCCTCCTCCTCCTCTCTCCTCTCTCTCTCTCCTCCTCTCTCCCTCTCCTTTCTCTCCTCTCCCTCTCTCCTTCCTCCCCTCCTCCTCTCCTCTCTCCTCTCTCCCTCCCTCTCCTCCCTTATCACCCTCTCCTCTCTCCTCTCTCCTCCCTCCCTCCTCCTCTCTCCTCTCTCTCTCTCTCCCTCTCCCTCTCCTCCCTCTCTCCCTCTCTCTCCTCCTTATCACTCTCTCCCTCCCTCTCTCCTTTCTCCTCTCTCCTTATCACCTCTCCTCCCTCCTCTCCTCTCTCCTCCCCTCCTCTCCTCTTCTCTTCTCTCCTTCTCTCCTCTCCTCCTCTCCTCCTCCCTCCTTTCCCTCCTCTCTCCTCTCTCCTTTCTCCTCTCTCCTCTCTCCTTATCACCTCTCCTCCCTCCTCGCTCCTCGCTCCTCTCTCCTCTCTCCTCTCTCCTTATCACCTCTCCTCCCTCCTCTCTCCTCTCTCCTTTCTCCTCTCTCCTTATCACCTCTCCTCCCTCCTCTCTCCTTTCTCCTTTCTCCTCTCTCCTTATCACCTCTCCTCCCTCTCCTCGCTCCTCTCTCCTTTCTCCTCTCTCCTCTCTCCTTATCACCTCTCCTCCCTCCTCTCTCCTCATCACCTCTCCTCCCTCCTCTCTCCTCATCACCTCTCCTCCCTCCTCTCTCCTCAGAGGAAGTCGTGTATAAGATAAGATAATAATCCCGTAGTCGTCCCTCAGTGGGGAGCAGGATGAGTCATAATTATACAATGTGGACAGATGTTATGTTGTGATTTTCGACAAAATTCCCATTTAATAGAATTGTATACACACACACACACACACACACACACACACTTGTGCAGATACACACCTGCATAGGTGTGTGTGTGTATGTGTGTGTGTTTTATTGGTGCACCTGGTCTGAGCATGTGTGTGTTGACGGAGGCGGTCAACGCGTCATGCGGTGAGAAGAATAGTTTTTGTTGTTCCCCATGTTCCCACCGATGTTCAGTCTTGTGACCGGGAGGTCAAAACAACACGGGAGCCTGAAGGCATCGCAGCAGGACAACGAAGACTGTGATGCGTACGCACGGCGAAGAAGAGCGTCGACATGAGGTCATAATGCAGGTATTCATGAATATAAATACAAAAATACAAAAATAAAAATAATATACGTAATAAATAAATATACTTTATAAATAAATATACTTCATGAATAAAATACGTATTAAATAAATATATAGTTAATAAATAAATATACTTAATAAATGAATAAATATATACTTAAGAAATAAATATACGTCAGAAAAAAATAGGTATTAAATAAATACTGTATAAAATTAATAAATAAATACTTAATAAATAAATACATACTTAATAAATAAATATATACTTAAGAAATAGATATAGTTTAGAAATAAATATATCGTATAAATAAATATACTTTATGAATAAATATACTTCATAAATAAATATATAATTAATTAATAAATCTACTTAATAAACAAATATACCTAATGAATAAATATACTTAAAAAACAAATATAATTAATGAATAAATATACTTAAAAATAAATACTTAATAAAACGTCTTAACAATGTATGGGGGGATTTCCATCAACAGAAATACAAATAAATAAGGGACATCTCCTCCCGATGGCGTGAGCCGGACATCGCCCTCTGAGCATAGACGCCGTTAAGTGACTGAATTACGCGATGCCGTGGATGTGCAGCCGGGGCTCTACGCGGCGCTCCGGAGAAGGAGACGCCGCCGCCGGCCCTCGGGGCTCGCCGTGAGTTCTCTTGTGACTGCAGAGACATAACGGCGCTATTGTGGATCGCTGAGGACGAGCGCCGCGTGAGGCCGCCGCCGGCCGCCGCAGGGCGGGGGCGGGGAGACGTGCGGTTTGAGCTTTTGGGGAAAGTTTTGAAAAGATTTTGGCGATAGTCCGACCGCGATGTGAAGACTGCATGGAAAATAATGAGAGGAATTCATCTGGGATCAACACTACGCTTTGTTTACTCTAATGAAGTCTAATGAAAGAAACCAAACAACTACGGCCAAGAGGCCTGAAGATACTGAGCTGAGGCTTCAGTGAGAGGAGGAAAAGAACTCCTCCGGTTGTATAGAAGCCTCTGCTTCATGTGTGAAACCTGCATTCTCTCTCCTGACCACCAGGGGGGAAATCCTCTGGTTGTATAGAAGTCTATGCTTCGTGTGTTAAAGCCTCTTTCTCTCTCCTGACCACCAGGGGGCTCCTCTGGTTGTATAGAAGTCTATGCTTCATGTGTTAAAGCATGTGTTTCTCTCTCCTGACCACGTTTAACAGATAAACGTTCTTTCTGAGAGGTTGAAGACAAGAGAGAGAGAGAGAGAGAGAGAGGGAGGGAGGAGGGAAGAGCCCCCCCCCCCATCAGTCTGAGGGGGGGGGGGTAATTGGTGACTGTTAGTCTGTAGCTGGATGTCGGACTTGCGTCTAATCATTCTAGAAGATGTCTGTGACAACTTAAGCCTCGCTTCATACCAATGGTACTTAGTCCACACAAACACACACACACACACACACATAGACGCACACACACATGCACACTCACACACACACACACACACACACGCACACACACACACGCACACACACACACACATAGACACACACACACATGCACACTCACACATACACGCACACACACGCACATGCACACACACATACACACGCACACACGCACACGCACACGCACACACGCACACTCACACATACACGCACACACACGCACATGCACACGCACACGCACACACGCACACTCACACATACACGCACACACACATGCACACTCACACACACACACACACACACACACACGCACACACACACACGCACACTCACACATACACGCACACACACGCACATGCACACACACATACACACGCACGCACACGCACACACACATAGACGCACACACACATACACTCACTCACACACACACACACACGCACACACACACACACACACACACATACACACACACACACACATACACTCACACACACACACACGCACACACACACACAGTAGGAGCAGAAAGAGAAGGCTAAGGCTGTGAAGAGGGGGGCGGGCTGGAACGAACTGTGGCGGACGAGTGAAGATGAGTGATGAAGATCCTGTGGAGCTGATGAGTCCAGTGGAACATGTCCCACAACACTACACACTACACACTACACGCACACACTACATACTACACACTACACACTACACACAACACATCCACACTACACACTACACACTCATCATGAACGACCTTGTGAAGGGAAAAGTAATTGACCTCTTCTTAGCATTTTTGGGGAATATTCTTACGTTATTTATATATATATATATATATATATATATATATATATATATATATATATATATATAAATATGTTAGTATATATATATTTATATTGATATATATTTAAATATGAATGTATATATGTATGTATTGGTGTATAAATATAAATGTAAAAATATCTTTATCTATATTTATATAGATATAAATATATATAAATATATGTATATATGCATATATATTTATATCCATATATTTAAAAATATATATAAATGTTAATGTATATAAATAAATATATAGATATTGTATATGTATATTTACACAAAAGAATAAAAATATACAATATATATCCATAAATATATATTTATGTATAAATACTATGCTAATATGTGCAGAATAACAGTTATAATGTCATACCAAAAAAAGTTGAACTGATTTATTTACAAAAGATTGTAAAATAAGTGGAACCAAACATAATGTACGATGTGTTTAAAGACCCTGGGAAAGATGACCGTCCGATGATACTGACTGATAAACAATGAGCAGAGACGTATTGAAACGTCTTTAAATCAGATCTAAGTGTGATGTCATCACGACCGTGAGAGCAGCTTCATGTTGAAAGAATGAGCACATGTGTGATATCAGCAGCCGGAACATCAAATCAACAACAACAACAACAACAACAACAACAACAACAATAATAGTAGAAAGACGGGACATGACCAGCAGATCCAGTATTCACTGAGCGCTGCTCTCTTCTCTCTTCGTGAGACTCGGCCTCCGGAGGGAGGACACGCTCGACTGCTGCACCCGGCGGAAGACAAATGAGCAGAACAACAACAACAACAACAACAACAACAACAACAACAACCAGAACGTGACGCATCTCCAAGTTTAATCCAATTATAATAAATGAGCCTGATTATGTAACCAGGACATCGTGATGCTGCGTCCACCGTTACCACGGAGGATGGATTCATGTTCTCCCCCTCTCTTCATCCCTCCATCTCCTTCTTTCTCTCTCTCTACTTCCTTCTCCCTCTCTCTTTCCCCCTCTCTTCATCCCTCCTTCTGTCTTTCCCTCTCTTTCTCCTTCTCCTTCTCCCTGTCCATCCCTCCTCTCCCTCTCCCTCTCTCCCCCTCTCTCTATCTCATCTCCCTCTCTCCATAACCCTGAAATAGATACCAATGCATCTCCTTTTCTTTTACCGGTCCTGTATCGGAGACCTTCAGAACCTTCAGAACCTTCAGAACCATCAGAACCTTCAGAACCTTCAGAAACTTCAGAGCCTTCAGAACCGTCAGAACCTTGAGAGCCTTCAGAACCTTCAGAACCATCAGAACCTTCAGAACCTTCATAAACTTCAGAACCTTCAGAGCCTTCAGAACCTTCAGAACCATCAGAACCTTCAGAACCCTCAGAGCCTTCAGAGGAAGTCATCTGATCCGAGCATCACAGAAACAATTTCACTTCCTTCAAACCTCCAGCCTGCTGCAGGTCGGTGGAGCAGCGACCAGAGAAATGCTTCCTCCTCCTCCTCCTCCTCCTCCTCCTCCTCCTCCTCCTCCTCCTCCTCCTCCTCCTCCTCCCGTCTCATGATGGCCCCCCAGGGCTTCATCCATCCAGATCCTGAAGACGTGAAGAGCTTCCCTCCGTTCCCACCCCGGATGGATCTCGTTGGCTGCAGCGCCCCGTAGACGTCCGCTGGGGGCCGAGGGGCGGGGCCACGCACAAAGATGGCCGACGCGTCTCAAGGCCCTCGCCTCCCTTCTGATATGAATACACTCGTCTCCGGGCGGCGCTCCAAAGGCTCCTGGCGAATCCCCGAGGAAGACGACCCGGCGGCCGACCGGCGCGAGTCATTCTCGTTCTTGGAGGAGGCGCCTGTCAATCTCACGGGGACGAGGGAGGTGCTGAAGGCGATGACGAAGGTGCCGCGAGCTGCTGGAAGAAGGCGGCGTTCCCGAAGGACGAGCGGCTCGACATCTGCCGTCATTTGTCGTTGGCCTGCGGCACGAGGCGTTCTCCACGTTCTCCTCACACAGGCCGCGTGTTCTCCCCTTTAAGACTCTCGGCCCGGCATCCCGTTTCCCTCGCCATCTGTTCTCGCCCCGACGGCAACGCCGGCGTTCCCAATCGGTTCCTCTTGAATACTGCGAGCGACTCCCATCGCGTCTTCCTCTTTTCCATTGGTTCCTTTCCATTGGCTCTGTCCCATTGGTTCCTTCCCATTGGTTCTTTACCATTGGCTCTTTTCCATTGGCTCTTTCCCATTGGCTCTTTCCCTTTGCCTTTTTCCATTGGCTTTTTTTTCCCATTGCCTCCTTTCCATTGGCTCTTTCCCCATTGGCTATAAAGCCTATTTTCCATTGGCTCTTTTCCATTGGCTCTTTTCCATTGGCTCTTTTTCCATTGGCTCTTTTCCATTGGCTTTTTTTTCCCCATTGCCTCCTTTCCATTGGCTCTTTCCCCATTGGCTATAAAGCCTATTTTCCATTGGCTCTTTTTCATTGGCTCTTTTCCATTGGCTTTTTTTCCATTGGCTCTTTACCCTTGGCTCTTTTCCATTGGCTCTTTTCCATTGGCTCTTTTTCATTGGCTATTTCCCATTGCCTCTTTCCCTTTGGCTCTATGCCATTAGTTCTCTACCATTGCCTCCTTCTGATTGTCTCTTTCCTATTGGCTCCTTTCCATTGGCTCTTTACCATTGCCTCCTTTCCATTGGCTCTTTCTCCATTGGCTATAAAGCCTATTTCCCATTGGCTCTTTTTCATTGGCTCTTTCCCATTGGCTCTTTTTCATTGGCTCTTTTCCATTGGCTCTTTTTCATTGGCTCTTTTTCATTGGCTGTTTTTTATTGGCTCTTTTCCATTGGCTCTTTTCCATTGGCTCTTTTCCATTGGCTCTTTTCCATTGGCTCTTTTTCATTGGCTCTTTTTCATTGGCTCCTGCCATTGCCTCCTTTCCATTGCCTCTTTTCCCATTGGCTATAAAGCATATTTTCCATTGGCTCTTTTTCATTGGCTCTTTTCCATTGACTCCTTTCCATTGACTCTTCCCATTGGCTCTTTTTCATTAGCTCTTTTCCATTGCCTCTTTCCCTTTTTCCTCTAATCCATTGGTTCTCTACCATTGCCTCCTTCTGATTAGTTATTTCTCCATTGGCTCTTTTTCCATTGGCTCTTTCTCCATTGGCTCCTGCCATTGCCTCCTTTCCATTGCCTCCTTTCCATTGCCTCTTTTTCCATTGGCTATTTTCCATTGGCTGTTTTTCATTGACTCTTTCCAATTGGCTTTTTCCATTGGCTCTTTTCCATTGGCTCTTTCCCATTGGCTATTTACCATTGGCTGTTTTTCATTGACTCTTTCCAATTGGCTTTTTCCATTGGCTCTTTCCCATTGGCTCTTTCCCTTTGGCTCTATGCCATTGGTTCTCTACCATTGCCTCCTTCTGATTGGCTCTTTCCTATTGGCTCCTTCCCATTGGCTCTTTCCTATTGGCTCTTTCCTATTGGCTCTTTCCTATTGGCTCTTTCCTATTGGCTCCTTCCCATTGGCTCTTTCCCATTGGCTCTTTTCCATTGGCTCTTTCATGCATTCCATCCTTCACCGGCTTCTCTCTCCATGGGATCTTTTTAGTAAAGCCACGACTATCTGCATTCTACTCACTGCACTCTGAATACGGCAGGTGCCGGACGTGTGATCCACGGGGAACGCCAACGGGCTCGTGCGTTTGGTGCGTTTGGTGCGTTTGGTGCGTTTGGTGCGTTTGGTGCGTTTGGTGCGTTTGGTGCGTTTGGTCTGCGGCTTTAAAAATATGTCAGACGCTTCCAGAAATGTAAAATCTCGTTATCACGAGCATCAAAGCAGAACGAGGTTTTAATGAAAAGCTGAAACACAAATCTATAAAATATATCTCTAAATGATTTTATCCTCATTCCTTTGGTCGACATTCCTCAGATCTGGTTTGTAATCTTCCCCGTTGGGCGTGTTGCTGCGAGACTGTAATCCATAAACCATCATTAGTCTTTGGTTTTATCTGAAACCAGCGTCACGCGGGTTTCCCTTCAAACAAATATGCAAAACAAAGAAAACACACTTAATAACACTTTGAGTTCTTCTTACGGGGAAACATGTATTCATAATTATTGTTTTGCTTTGCCAAATATGTGTTCTGGGTACGATGTAAACGCTGCATTAACGAGTACAACGTGCAGGACCCAGGACCCCCACGAGGCCCAGGGACCCCCACGAGGCCCAGGGACCCCCACAAGGCCTGTAGGACCCCCACGAGGCCCGTAGGACCCCCACGAGGCTCAGAGGACCCCCACGAGGCCCGTAGGACCCCCACGAGGCCCAGGGACCCCCACAAGGCCTGTAGGACCCCCACGAGGCCCGTAGGACCCCCACGAGGCTCAGAGGACCCCCACGAGGCCCAGGGACCCCCACAAGGCCTGTAGGACCCCCACGAGGCCCGTAGGACCCCCACGAGGCTCAGAGGACCCCCACGAGGCCTGTAGGACCCCCACGAGGCCCAGAGGAATCCAGCGAAGCCCGGAGATTTCTGTGTAATGTCATTTTAAAGAGTTTGTATCAAAGCTGGTTCTGTTGTTGTTGTTGTTGTTGTTGTTGTGGAAAAGCCACCTCAGACACTAGTAAAAAGCAACACTCTTTAGAGGCTTCGTTAAAACATGTCTGCAGGGCATCTTTCAGATATCGCTCTCCAGAGTGAAGTTAGACAACATTCTGCAGGTCAGGAAAACACCGACAACCTTTTACAACATGAACCAAACGCTCTGAAGGGAAACAGCCGAGCATCGAGTCCAGTGGGCGCACACTAAGGCCCGCCTCCACATTTGGCCACGCCCCCTGTACAATACCAGAGACGCGTTACGATGTTTTTTGCAGTCTGGCTACGCAAATCGGAATGATGGCGAAAAGGTTAGCAGGAGGAACATGGATTCAGAATGCAGTTAAAGGGTTTTCACCCTGCGTCGGTCAAACCAGTACTACTCTTGTTCCTGTGAAGATCCCAGAAAGGGTTATCCATATTTACAGGACATGCTCCCACCGCCCGAGCACAACACTCTGATCTATATCTATAAATATATATGTATATATGCTAATCCCACACTCGTCAGTATCGAGATGCATGGAGCTTAAACACGTGAGCACACGCATGTTGATCAGAGCAGCTGTAGGAGGCGAGATAATCCGGGGGGGGGGGGGGGGGGGGCAATTAAACGGCCGTAGACTCATGTGGACTCATGTGGACTCATGTGGACTCATGTGGACTCATGTGGACTCAATGAGAGAGGTTTGCATTGTGGAGCTCCTGCGTACTCAACAGTGTGAGGTCAGCTCAGCTCGGAGCGCTCTGGAACCTGGTCCAGTTCTGACGTTAGCTAAACAACAATGTTAGCCTGGGTTATGTTAGCCTGGGTTATGTTAGCCAGAGTTATGTTAGCCTGGGTTATGTTAGCCTGGGTTATGTTAGCCAGAGTTATGTTAGCTAGTTTTATATTAGCCAGAGTTATGTTAGTCAGGGTTATGTTAGCCAGGGTTATGTTAGCTAGGGTTATGTTAGCTAGGGTTATGTTAGCCAGGGTTATTTTAGCCTGGGTTGTGTTAGCCTGAGTTATGTTAGCTAGGGTTATGTTAGCTAGGTTTATGTTATCTAGGGTTATGTTAGCTAGGGTTATATTAGCCAGGGTTATTTCAGTCAGGGTTATGTTAGCCAGGGTTATGTTAGCCAGGGTTATGTTAGCTAGGTTTATGTTATCTAGGGTTATGTTAGCTAGGGTTATATTAGCCAGGGTTATTTCAGCCTGGGTTATGTTAGCCAGGGTTATTTTAGCCTGGGTTATGTTAGCCAGGGTTATGTTAGCCTGGGTTGTGTTAGCCTGAGTTATGTTAGCTAGGTTTATGTGAGCTAGGTTTATGTTATCTAGGGTTATGTTAGCGTGGGTTATGTTAGCCAGGGTTATGTTAGCCAGGGTTATGTTAGCCAGAGTTATGTTAGCCAGAGTTATGTTATCCTGGGTTATGTTAGCTAGGATTATGTTAGCCAGGGTTATGTTAGCCATGGTTATGTTAGCTAGGGTTATGTTAGCCAGGGTTATGTTAGCCACCTTTGTGCTACAGGGTAAACCTTACATGTGCTACTGGGTTAGCCTCTGTGCTACAGGGTAAACCTTACATGTGCTACTGGGTTAGCCTCTGTGCTACAGGGTAAACCTTACATGTGCTACTGGGTTAGCCTCTGTGCTACAGGGTAAACCTTACATGTGCTACTGGGTTAGCCTCTGTGCTACAGGGTAAACCTTACATGTGCTACTGGGTTAGCCTCTGTGCTATAGGGTAAACCTTACATGTGCTACTGGGTTAGCCTCTGTGCTACAGGGTAAACCTTACATGTGCTACTGGGTTAGCCTCTGTGCTACAGAGTAAACCTTACATGTGCTACTGGGTTAGCCTCTGTGCTACAGGGTAAACCTTACATGTGCTACTGGGTTAGCCTCTGTGCTACAAGGTCCGGGCTCGGCGGTGCTCGTGAACTCTGGTCTCTTCTGGTCTCTTCTGGTCTTGAAGGAGTCAGGACTCAACGTGGGTTCCAGGAACCCAAACACTCATAGCCTCTAGAGGTCTGTGTGTCCAGAAGACGCCTCCTCCTCGTCTCGATTCCACGCAGTCAGACGGCGAGTCGCCCTCCGGTCAGAGTTGTGAGGATTGAAGAAAAGAACAAGTGGTTTGTAGAGTGAGGAGAAGCGTTGGCTCGTAGCTGAGCGGACACGTCAACACGTCACCGGAATGACCGTCGCTCTGATGATGCTACCGCTACGTTAGCATGTTTAGCATCTTACAATGCAGCTTGATATGTAGGGCTCTCTCTTCTTTCTGTGTTTCTGTCTGTCATTCATTCTTTCTTTGTTTCTTGTATTCTGTCTTTCTTTCTATTTCTGTCTCTTTCTTTCTCTTTCCATCTCTCTTTTTGTCTTTCTCTTTCTTTCTGTCATTCTTTCTCTCTTTCAGTCTCTCTTTCTGTCTTTCTCTGGTCGTGTCAAACACAGAAATTGTGAAGCCGGCAGGTAGAAAATGGATGGAAGTGCAGCGGGTGTGTTGTGTGTGGGGGGGGGAATAATTGATTCATTCGTCGCAGATTAATTAAGAATGTCCCAGATTGTACCCGACCTCCAAATGCACACACACACACACACACACACACACACACACACACACACACACACACACAGGGCTTGATGTGTGTGGTGGCATCTTAAGCTCATTTGTTGGGGACTGCAGCATCGAACGCCCGGTGTGGAAGTCGCATGTCACGCCGCGCTTGAATGCCACGCCGTGAAAAAGAAAGAAGGAAGCGTCTCTCTGGTTTTGTCGCAGCCGTCCTTCAAAGACATGAAGAAACATTTATCACTCAGCCAGCTGCCATCGTTCCAGTGTGTCTGTGAAACGTCTTTATGTAAAACGTCTTTATGTAAAACGTCATTATGTAAAGACGTGTTTACATAAAAAGTCTTAACGTAAAACGTCTTTACGTAAAGACGTTTTTACGTAAAACGTCTTTACGTAAAACGTCATTATGTAAAACGTCATTATGTAAAACGTCTTTACGTAAAACTCCTTTATGTAAAACGTCTTTACGTAAAGACGTGTTTACGTAAAACGTCTTAACGTAAAACGTCTTAACGTAAAACGTCTTAACGTAAAACGTCTTCATGTAAAACTTCTTTACGTAAAATCTCTTAATGTAAAACGTCTTCATGTAAAACTTCTTTACGTAAAACGTCTTTATGTAAAACGTCTTCATGTAAAACTTCTTTACGTAAAATGTCTTAATGTAAAACGTCTTAACGTAAAACGTCTTTATGTAAAACGTCTTCATGTAAAACTTCTTTACGTAAAATGTCTTTATGTAAAACGTCTTAACGTAAACCGTCTTTATGTAAAACTTCTTTACGTAAAAAGTCTTTATGTAAAACGTCTTTACTTAAAACTTGTTTACTTAAAACTTCTTTACGTAAAACTTCTTTACGTAAAACGTGTTTACGTAAAACGTGTTTACGTAAAACCGTGGCTCCGAGGCGACCAGAGAGCCGTGGCTCCGAGGCAGGGGGACGATACGAAGCGTCTGTGCGTCACATCCCGCGGGTTTAGTTACAGCCGGTTAAAAACCACATACCGGTTGTTTTTTGCAGAGGCAAACCATGAATAAATTAAAGAGTGTAATCAATCTTGGCAAGAAAAACAGCTCATTGCTGAAGAAATGAACCTCAGAGAAATCAACGCATGAGAAGTTATTGAGGAGGAAATACAACAACATCGGTCACTGACGAGCTCCGAGGTGATGACAAAAACAAAGAACAAAGACGGTCATCTTTCTGCTGCGCAAGCTCCGGTAAATGTCTCCATGGTAACGTCTCTCCATGGTAACGTGGCTCCATGGTAACGTAGCTCCATGGTAACGTGGCTCCATGGTAATGTGGCTCCATGGTAACGTAGCTCCATGGTAACGTAGCTCCATGGTAACGTAGCTCCATGGTAACGTAACTCCATCGTAACGTGGCTCCATGGTAACGTATATCCATGGTAATGTTTGGTAGATTATAGCTCATTGCATATTTCCATAGTATACTATATATTTATATACTGCATTAATTAAATTATATATATATATATATATATATATATGTAAACATAAAAAAATATATTATCTTTTTATATTAATTATTTTGTATATATATATATATATATATATATAAAAATAAGTCTTTTATTATTATTTTTTAATTTAAAAAATAATATGTATTATTGTTTATATATATTTATATGTATATATATATACAATTTATATTTAATATATATATAAAATATATACTCTATAAGCGAATTTTGGAAAGATTCTGAGAAGGCGAGAACATAAGAGGGCACTGATTATTTTAACGAGGCTTCGACTGATGCTCCTTTCTTTTTATTTGTATAAATATGAGATCATTTTCGCTGAATGAAAAAGCCGAGCTGGCTCCAGGGCCGACATCGACCTTTGACCTCATCTCTGCTCCCACTTCACACGTCCGGCTCCTCTGGGAGCGATGGAAACCTCCGGCCTTGGAGTCGCCTCGGGTCGAGGAGCTTGAGAGGTGGAGCGACGGTGCGTTCAAGGAAACACGAGACGGCGGCGCCAGGAGAGGAAGAAGCCGAGGTCAGAAGGTGGTCCGTTGGAACGATGGATGTTCTTGAAGAGTTTCTTCTTCTAGTGTTTCTAAAGCTGCAGCGAGTGAAGCGGCCAATAGAAACGAGGTAAGAAACGGTCCGAGACTTTTTGAATCTTTTGAGAAGAATTAAAAAAATACACTACAAGTCCTAAACCGTGAATGTTGAGCTGAGACGACAGAAGAACATTTATAAGACGTTAAAACACAATATACGCCAAAAACGTCTCTGGACGGTGTGTTCATCTATCGCTATGACCTTCAGGACATTAAGGTCACAGGCGGACACTTTGATGACCTTCAGGACATTAAGGTCACAGGCGGACACTTTGATGACCTCCAGGACATTAAGGTCACAGGCGGACACTTTGATGACCTTCAGGCCGGAGACACTGAAGTATGGAAGACAAGAGAGAGAGAGAGAAATAAGAGGAACATTTAAATATACCCGTATTAAATCGAAATCCTGAGATGGAAAGTCAAAATTATGAGATAAGAAGATTAAATGATGAGATAGAAAGTCATAATGATGAAAAAGAAAGTCAGAAATATGAGAGAAAATTGCAATTATGAGATAGAAATTCTAATTTATGAGATAGAAAGCCGATTGTATGAGATATAAACTTGTAATGATAGAAAGTTGTAAAATTCTGAAATCACATGTTTATTTTCACAACTACATTTTCTCCTCGTGGAGCGAGCTGTCCGTCACTTAGCGTTGCCGTAGAAACGAGTCCCCCGCAGCCCCCGCGGAGACGACCATCGCCCACCCGCCGCCAACGCCACTCGCCCGGCCAATCACTCCTCAAGGCTGTCGTCTCCACCCATTGGCCACTTCCAGGT
>CM070097.1:903474-905974 GCA_036178185.1 Liparis tanakae
TCACACAGTGCTAACAGCGCTAACAGCTCACACAGTCCTAACAACTCACACAGTGCTAACAACGCTAACAGCTCACACAGCGCTAACAGCTCAAACTGTTCTGACAGCACTAACAGCTCACACAGTGCTAACAGCGCTAACAGCTCATACAGCGCTAACAGCTCACACAGTGCTAACAGCTCACACAGTGCTAACAGCGCTAACAGCTCACACAGTGCTAACAATTCACACAGTGCTAACAACGCAGACCGCTCACACAGCGCTAACAGCTCAAACTGTTCTGACAGCACTAACAGCTCACACAGTGCTAACAGCGCTAACAGCTCACACAGTACTAACAACGCTAACAGCTCTAACAGTGCTAACAGCGCTAACAGCTCACACAGTGCTAACAGCGCTAACAGCTCACACAGTGCTAACAGCGCTAACAGTGGAAACAATAGCAACAGTGCTGACGGATCTAAACGTGACCAGAGAGCGTGAAAAGACGGAGCTTTCCGTTGGATATTCTGTCAATTAATGAGTGAATCATTAAGTCAAAAGGGTAAGTCCATGGGATGTGTGTGTGTGTGTGTGTGTGTGTGTGTGTGTGTGTGTGTGTGGATAAGAAGTGCACGTGTGACTGTAATGAGAACATGTGCATCATTATGCACTCCTACACACCAAGTCAGTGACCTCTGCATTGATGTCTGAGTACAAAGTGAACAAGTAGGGGGCGTGTCTGAGTGTGTAGGTGTGTGCACGTGTGCATGTGTCAATGAACACGTGCACGTCCTTAACCTCCATCGATGGTGCGGTCTTGACTCCTTTTGTCTGGAGCGTTTCATTGTTCCGACCTTTATTCATGACAATGGCCACAATAACCAGGAGCAAGGAAATGATGAACGGCACAACTACACACACACACACACACACGCACACACACACGCACACACGCACACACGCACACACACTGTTCAGTCTGTTTATAAATCACATCCTCTTCCTCAAGTCAAAGCCATGCGGGGGTTCTGCTCCATCTCTCTGCTATCCTGATTAATTGTGTATTTACGCGCACCTCCACCCCCCCCCCCCCCCCCACGTGGAGCCTAACTGGGTTACGTCACATCCACATTAAAGCTCCGAGTGAGAGATGAAGATAAAAAAAGAGAAGAGAAAAATGACTGGCAGCACACGTGGATGCATGTTTTCATATCGACCAATTATCGTCATCATCGAATTATCGTTCAGACATTTGTCAGAACCAGAAATGACGTCTACTTACATTTGTAATTATTGTGAAAATGATTTTATTAATATCAGAAGATACAAAAAATCAGAGTGTAAAAAGTAAAAGACACCGTCTTCATCCTTGTCCCGTCCAGACTATAACCCAAATATATATTACATATAAATCATAAATATATATTTATTTATATATACATTTATATACATATATACATATGCGTTAACGCATCACTTAATTAACGCCGACAATTATTTTATTGCGCGTTAACGCAGGTTTTATTATTTATTTTATTATTGTAAAAGTGCGTTGCTCACAGGCTTTTATTTTGTAATAGTCTGCTACTGATTGCTGCGGAACCGGAACAGAAAATAATTCACGGTTTAACGACATGGAGAAGAGTACGGAGACGTTAAAGTTCTTAAAGAGGCGGAGTCGACAGAAACAAAGTGCCAGTCTTACATCTCGTTTACATGATGAACACGTTGATGCCCTAAATCATACAAGCAGACCCAGTGGAGCGACGCTTCAGACCGGTTCGTGTTGTGCAGTGATCCCCAAACTAGGGCCCGCCTCCACATCTGGCCCCGCCCCCTGAACAATACCAGAGACGCGTTCCGATGTATTACTTTGTTCACCGGGCCCGCTGCCGGTGGGATTGCAGCGAGACGCGGAGAACATGTGGAGAGATGCTGTCCGCAATAGAAGATCTTTGATGTGACGTCGAGTCTCAGCTGGTTGGTTTACACATGAAACCCGTGTGACCTCCACGTTGCTGCTGGTTGAGTTAATGTGACTGATCTGTACCTCTTGTTCATAGCGACTGTAGGACTGTAACAAGAGCGGTGTTAGAACATATAACATGTCTTTATAATTAAATACAGCGTGGCTAACTCCTTCTGTTGTCGTGTTCTGCTTTAGTAAATGTGATCACATGTTGGTGCTTCACTCTAACATTGATGCCTGCAGAGGCAATAAGCTTTAGTTGTGTTTGTTTTGATACCATTGTTTCAGTTGATTCACACAAAGTATTTATTTGATTTAATTGCTATCTAAATGCTGATGTTAAGTGTTTGTTTCACAACAGGTGTTATGGCCTTTAGTTCATCTGGCACAACATTTAAAATAAGGGTCAAGTTCTCTGAGTTGACAACCGGCCTGAAAGTGTTTTCTGGTGTCTCCCTCTAACAGGACGACATGTGACGCTCTTTAGTTCATCTGGAGCAACATTTAAAATACAAGCTATATACACTACTTTAGAATTCATTATTGGAT
>CM070097.1:920974-923474 GCA_036178185.1 Liparis tanakae
GGATGCGATAAGATTGTTTAAACCAGCACTCTACCTTTAAAAGACATCTGGGGAGCAGCCACTTCCACTTGGAAAGCTTCCCTTCTATCTTTTCTGTGACGCCTCCCAGTTCTTCTGGACAATGTTTTTTTCAGAGATATATTCCTAAATATTTAAAACCGTCCTTCTGCCACACCAGGTTCTGGGAAGAACCGAGGCCGCCACGCCACTCCCCCCAGAGGGCTTCGCTTTTTCTCCAGTTCACCCTCGCTGACGATGCCGTATAAAATCCTGTACAATGTGGTTTAAAAGGTCTACATCTTTCTGGCTACTAATAAAAACGATAATGTCGTTGGCATACGCCGATAAAATCATCTTCCTATTAAAACCAGGTAAAACCAGACCATGAAGGCTAGAGCGTATCTTGATGAGGAGGGGTTGGGAGAGGCGAGAGCATCCCGACAGAGCACAGCCCTGCCGGACCCTCTACCCACTCTAAAAGGAGCACACAGCCTGCCGCTTATCTTCAGCACACTCTCAACATCACTGTACATCACCTTGATCTTGGCTAGAAACCAGCGCTGAACCCAAACTTCCCCAGAACTTTCCAGAGGAAGCCGTGCTCAACGCGGGTCAAAGCCTTTTTTCCTGGTCTAGAGAAATCAGACCAGTGTCAATACCCAATGAGCTGGAGACCTCCAAAACGTCCTGAATGAGGTGGGACGTTGTCCACCATGGACCTGCCGGGACGCAGTAGGTCTGGTCCCGTGGAGGACCTGCTCCATAGCTCCTCAGCCTGGAGGCGAGGACCTTGGACAGAAGCTTGTAATCCACACACAGCAAAGACACAGGGCGCCAGTTACCGATGTCCTGGGTTCCCTTTCTTAGGCAGTAACGTCAGTACTGCCCCACGGCAGGACATCGGCATGGAACCAGCGGCCAGATTCTCATTAAAGACTTCCAGGATGTCCTCCGAGGACATCGCAGTAGGCCTTATAAACCCAGCGGGAGGCCGCCGATCCCGGGGCACGGCCTCCCTGCATTCCTGCAGGGCAGCTTTCAGCTCTTGGGGGTTATGCGTCTGTCAAGCTCCTCATTGGTCTCTCGAGACCTGAGGCAGCTCCCCACAGAGCCCTCCGTCGACACTTCCTCCTCCCTATACTCACTGGTATACAGGAGGAGTAAAACCCCACCGCCGCTTAGGGATCTGGCTTGGCTCCACCACCGGCTGCCCTGCGCCGGTCAGCAGTGAGTGGATCACTGCCCCCCACTCCTCTTCTCCAGGCCGAAGAAGAAGCTAGAGGGAGTGTCCATCTCATGGATGGTCTGTAACCGGACCTGACCAGTGCGCCTTGTACTCACTCGAACAGGTCGGCGAGAGACGCTTTTTTCCTTTTGAGGACTTCAACATGTCCTCGATCTCCTGTGGACTCACTCAAACTTTTAGGTCCACTATTTCAGTCTCCAGGTCCTTCATAGATCTGGTGACGCCTCTAGTGACGCGGAAAGTGTGCTGCTGACAAAGAAGTCTAATTTCAGTCTTACCATGGTCCCACCACTGCCTAAGATTGTTAAAATCACTCTTCCTCAGCCTAAAAACACTCCAAAAATAAAAAGCACTCCCCAAAATTCCTATCGAAAGTTAAAACTGAATTAAAATGCCAATACGCTTCCTGGGTAAAAAGTTCCTAATAAAAACATGACATAAAACCAAAGAATGATCAGTAAAACCAGCCGAACAATGCTGCACATTTTAAAATACTAAAATGGTGCTAAAAACATACATACGGTCTAACCTGGCTGAGGAGATTCTTCCTCCCTAAGGTGGGACCATGTGTACTGTCGGCAGTCCGGATGCATCCTTCTCCACACGTCCACCAGGCCATGAGAATGGACCAGCCTCCTCAGAACCTGCTGTGAAGCTGATGTGGCTCTGTGTGGTTTATGTCTTAAAATCATCCTCTGTGCAGTTAAAACCCCAAGAATAAAAAAATTCCTCCGAGGCACAGTCATTTAAAACATCATTAATTTTAGATAAAAATAGCTTCCTCTGTTCCGATTGTTGGAGCATAAACATTTATGAAACAACACAGTAAAAAGGTCAAACCGTGCTTTCACTAGGAACAGCCTCCTCGACGATGTGTTTGACCTCCAGTGACTTGGGACTGAAGGCCCTGGACAAGAGGAAGCCCACCTCCGCTGAGGTTGGTGTTGTGGCTCAGGAGGACTTCCCCCACTCCTCCCTCCAGTCCGGCACTGGTGCTGTCGCTAGGCCTTGTAAGAAGAGAACATCATTGGCTTTCATCTTGTTAAATTCATAAATAGATGTTCTCTTCTTACAATCTCTCGCCCATTTACGCTTAAAAACTCCGACTCTGAATGTGCTCATTAAAAGAAAAAGAGTTTAAAAAACAAATAAAACTTAAAAACAACAAATCAATTAAAAGACACATTGGAGCTCTCCACCCCCTCCTGCTGGATGCAAAGCTTGACCTTTAATAAAATCTTTTTAATTCTAAAA
>CM070097.1:928474-930974 GCA_036178185.1 Liparis tanakae
CTTTAACACATGAAGCATAAACTTCTATACAACCAGAGGAGCCCCGTGGTGGTCAGGAGAGAGAATGCAGCTTTAACACATGAAGCATAGACTTCTATACAACCAGAGGAGCCCCCCTGGTGGTCAGGAGAGAGAATGCATCTTTAACACATGAAGTGTAGACTTCTATACAACCAGAGGAGTCGCCCCCTGGTGGTCAGGAGAGAGAATGCAGCTTTAACACATGAAGCGTAGACTTCTATACAACCAGAGGAGCCCCCTGGTGGTCAGGAGAGAGGATGCAGCTTTAACACATGAAGCATAGACTTCTATACAACCAAGGGAGTCTCCCCTGGTGGTCAGGAGAGAGAATACAGCTTTTACACATGAAGCATAGACTTCTATACAACCAGAGGAGCCGCCTGGTGGTCAGGAGAGAGAATGCATCTTTAACACATGAAGTGTAGACTTCTATACAACCAGAGGAGTCGCCCCCTGGTGGTCAGGAGAGAGAATGCAGCTCTAACACATGAAGTGTAGACTTCTATACAACCAGAGGAGTCGCCCCCTGGTGGTCAGGAGAGAGAATGCAGCTTTAACACATGAAGCATAGAGTTCTATACAACCAGAGGAGCCCCCTGGTGGTCAGGAGAGAGAATGCATCTTTAACACCTGAAGCATAGACTTCTATACAAACAAGGGAGTCTCCCCTGGTGGTCAGGAGAGAGAATACAGCTTTTACACATGAAGCATAGACTTCTATACAACCAGAGGAGCCCCCTGGTGGTCAGAAGAGAGAATGCATCTTTAACACATGAAGTGTAGACTTCTATACAACCAGAGGAGTCGCCCCCTGGTGGTCAGGAGAGAGAATGCAGCTTTAACACATGAAGCATAGACTTCTATACAACCAGAGGAGCCCTGTGGTGGTCAGGAGAGAGAATGCATCTTTAACACATGAAGTGTAGACTTCTATACAACCAGAGGAGTCGCCCCCTGGTGGTCAGGAGAGAGAATGCAGCTCTAACACATGAAGTGTAGACTTCTATACAACCAGAGGAGTCGCCCCCTGGTGGTCAGGAGAGAGAATGCAGCTTTAACACATGAAGCATAGACTTCTATACAACCAGAGCAGCCCCGTGGTGGTCAGGAGAGAGAATGCAGCTTTAACACATGAAGCATAGACTTCTATACAACCAGAGGAGCCCCCCTGGTGGTCAGGAGAGAGAATGCATCTTTAACACATGAAGTGTAGACTTCTATACAACCAGAGGAGTCGCCCCCTGGTGGTCAGGAGAGAGAATGCAGCTTTAACACATGAAGCATAGACTTCTATACAACCAGAGGAGCCCCCTGGTGGTCAGGAGAGAGAATGCAGCTTTGAGGTACTTCAGCATTGGCTTCACTTCTTAATTGCCGCCTGATAACACAGAATAACTCAAATTGACCGTCTCCTCGGCGACGCAGACGTCCGTTAAACGTTATTTTAACCAATCAATAGCTTCTGATTGCTAAATAAGAGAACCACTTATCTCCAACGTGACGCGTGCTAATCAGTGAAAACCCAGACTGCGGTCCACATGCCTGTTGTCAGGCGGAAAATCCATCACGCGTGTCCATGTGCAAGAACATGCAATCAAAGAGCTCCCAGCATGCAACAGTGAGATAGTATTGTGTGAACCAGGAGATCATGTCCTCATTCCAGCTGACTGATTGTTATTTGGATAGATAGATAATGCCTGACACACAAATATTAACATATAATTCCAGAATTATAATCTTCTTAATGTCAGTGATGAAGTTTCATGTGACATCTTTGAGGTCGTGTTTTGACAGCAGCAGCTCTTACATCACCAAACTTCTTCATTCATAAATATATAATGACGCTGTATGCAGAGGGGTTAGTTCACCCAGCATCAGAGACTCATGCATACATTTAATAAAACTATATATTATGAAGCGAGTGATGCTAATACTAATACATGTATTACAAACGTGTGTAATTATAGATAATGTGACATAATAATAACGTTGATAATGTAACTTTTGTCATCCACTGTGATCTATTGTTTCTGGACCGCTGCTGTGGGTTTCGACCGCCCCCTGCTGGTGGGACATCCTCATTACACACCGTCATATATACAGTGGTGTGTTGCATTTTCATTGCGCGTGTTTATCACTTAGCACCAAGCGCTTTACATGTTTTAGAATTCTTTAATAATAATGATTACATAAATATTATTTACAAAAATAAACAAATAATAATAAATAATTGATTCGTACTGAAAAAATAAAAATGAATAAAAGGGATAAAAACAGATGAAATCAAACCACAACGATGAAATTGAACATTGAAGCCAAACTAAATAGATTATTATAATTACTTTTAAACTGTTTAACTGAGGATGGGACGGAGGATGTCGTCTACAGAAAGCCCTCTGGGGTCATTTTATTTATTAATTTATAGCCTTTTATTATTGAAGCATCAGTTCCAGACCCGGCTGGACTTCCTGTCCGAGGC
>CM070097.1:938474-943474 GCA_036178185.1 Liparis tanakae
CCCCAGGATGACCCCAGGAGAACCTCCGGAGAACACGCGATAACCCGAGGAGAACCTCAGGATGATCCTATGAGAACTCTGCGATAACTTCATGAACCCCCTGCGACGACCCCACGATGACAAGAGAGAGAGAGAGAGAGACAGTTATGAGTGTGTGGGGCGGGATGAGAGAGAGACGGTTGTGTGTGTATGTGTGTCAGGGACGAGAGAGAGAGAGAGAGAGAGAGAGAGCAGACAGGATGGCACTGACGCAGACAAACAGGGACTCTCTCGTTTTCGTCAAACTTGTCTGTTGAGATGTTTGTCTGTGTGTGTGTGTGTGTGTGTGTGTGTGTGTGTGTGTGTGTGTGTGTGTGTGTGTGTGTGTGTGTGTGTGCGGGGGCCGTCTTGACGAACGAGGGTTCTCTACGTTCAGTGTCACCTCCTCACCTCTCAGGTGACAGTGAACTAGAAAATAAATACAAATAATGTTCCTCTGTTAAAGGATCAGATATAATATATATCTATATATATAGATATATATTATATAACAAATAAATATATATATATATATATATATATATTAGGGCTGTCAATCGATTAAAAGAACGACTGGTCTTCAGCCTCCCGAGGTTCACCCACTCCACTCCACTCCTCCACCCACTCCACTCCACTCCTCCACCCACTCCACTCCACTCCTCCACCCACTCCACTCCACTCCTCCACCCACTCCACTCCGCTCCTCCTCTCTCTCCATGGTTCCCGGTGGAGCAGCATCCTCTTCAGAACATTGGTTCTTGGTACCGTGCTCTGAACGGATCGGCCCCGTCTACATCCTGGATGTGGTCACACCGTACACCCCGGCACGTTCGCTCCGCTCGGATAAAAGCGTCTGCTAATTGATATGTAATGTAACTAATTAATCGCACATTTTGAAATTCATTAATCGCGATTAATCGCAAATATCTGGGTTTTTCTTCTAAAGACTAGATCTTGTAGATGAAGCAGTAATCCTTCAGACAGCGTGTGTTTTAGACTCTTGTTTGATAGTATTTGTTAAAGACACCTTCACACAGCTGTGTCTCAGAGAGGCTCCTCCCCTTAAAGGGCCAGCTAGGTATTTAATATCGTGGATGATAAATAGTTTCTTCAGTGAAACATCAGATTAGTAAAACAAGGTGCATTAGAGACCCATTGGTCCTGACATCTTTACCACTGAACAGCAGAACCAGAACCAGAACCAGAACCAGTGGCCTTGGGAACTGACTCACATTCACATGTGTCACTCTGGAGGCTGGGGGCATTTTATACATTTTACACAAATATAATATAATTCACCTTTTAAAGTCTTTTGCATGTGACACACAACCCCACGTGTTCTACATCAAACCTTCCAGAACAATCTCATCTCTACATGAGGCTCCTCCTCCTCCTCCTCCTCCTCCTCCTCCTCCTCCTCCTCGTGTTCTCTCTCTGGCTGACAGGCTGCTAATGAGCCTCACCTGGGAGGGGGGCGGGCCTTGTGATTTACTGAGTGTTCATTGGTTGTTTCTTCACAAAATGTTGACAGACAAACAGATTGACCAATCACAGTGAAGGTTTCGTGTGACGAGTTCTTTCCGTGCCGCGTCACCCGACACGTCTGTGTGTGTGTGTGTGTGTGTGTGTGTGTGTGTGTGTGTGTGTGTGTGTGTGTGTGTGTGTGTGTGTGTGTGTGTGTGTGTGTGGAGCGGAGCAGCAGCCGGGAGGAAGCCCGATTTATTAATCCACGAGTTTAAACTGAGTTCTGCTTCGTATCTTCGCGGAAAACTCATAGTTTTAAAAACGTAAACAGTGTCAGACACACTGACGCGACTTGACACTCAGAGGAGAGAAAAAACATCAACGAACACCGGAAGTAAACAAAGTTGCGTTAATTACGTTAAAATATTTTAGTGCGTTAACGCACGACAGCCCTAACATACATATATATATATATATATATATATATATATATATATATATATATATATATATATATATATATATATATATATATATATATATATATATATATATATATATATATACACACACACACATACATTAAAATAAAATAAAAAATACATATATTAAAATATATATTTAAAAAAATATGCATACATATAAATGTATATAAAACATTTTTAAGTAAGGAAGGAGGTCACAGGTTCTCGGCCCTGACGCACTTCCTGTGCTACAAAGAATGCAGGATGCGGTTGAACGGTTGGGAGATGCCCCACATGAACAATGGTAAAGGAGAGATGTGTCACTGTGTGTGTGTGTGTGCGTGTGCGTGTGCGTGTGTGTGTCCACGAGGCCAACACCCGGGAGGGAAACGCATGTTTTCTCTCAGAAGCTGTGTAAACAGTCATTATCGTCAGATTGTCATCTTTCCGACGGCCCTTGAATGCCTCACGTGCAAACAAGCACGCTTCAGTCAGAAACAACAACTTGTTTTCTGCAACCAGATGTTTTCAAACCAGATTCAAAACGCCGGTAGAGCCTCCCTGCGTGGGGGATTGTTGGACTTACAGAATGCATTGTTTAAAAAACAAAAGAAAAGAAATGATCAAGTCAATTTAATGAGTGTTCATGACATTAAACCTGCATTTTAAAAGGAGGCGTGTGAGTTCTGGGGGGGGGCCCGGCCGTCTTACTTGGTGAGCACGATGGAGACGGCGTCGTTGAGGATGCTCTCGCCGAACACCAGCATGTTGAGCACCGGGTCCACGTTGAGGGCGTTGAAGATGGCGATGGTGGCCACGGGGTCCACGGCCGAGATCAGGGAGCCGAAGGCGAAGCTGCGGGCGAGGGAGGGGCGAGAGAGAGGAGAGCGAGGGGTCTAAATCAACGCCAGTCAATGTGTGTGTGCACGGAGGTCACAGGGAGGCAGACAGGAAGCGAGTCAGCGGCCGCTCAGGTGGCCCAGCCCACGCGTTGTTATTGTTGAGCAATATTTTGGGAGATCTTCTGGCTTTGTGCACATCTCAGCACGTCCAGATGTCCTCATCCAAGCCCCGCGGTGCATTCAGGGGACTTTACGGCAGTCTGTGTCTGCAACCACTCGGTAAACAAGTCGAGGAAAGCGCCACGAAATATATAGCACTAAAAAAAATCATTAATTAAACAAAAATATTATTAGAAAGGTTAGTTATTTTATTTTATTTAGATATATATATATATATATATATATATATATATAATATACATTTATTTATATATACATATTTATATATAAATATACATTTATTTATATATACATATTTATTTATATTGGTATTTATATATATATATATATATATATATATATATATATATATACATACATCCAAATTCTAAGTAAACATGTAAACATCTCTAAAAACACTAATAGAAAAAGAACAGATTTGAGAATTTTTTTTTTTAAAGAAGGAATGAACAACCCACGTCAGTCCGTACGTGCATTGTGTTCCTTCAACTTAAACTGAAAAAGTACATTAATTCATTTTTATTTGTTTATTAATCTTCACACATCAAGTGTGCAAAATGTAGGACTTTTTTCCGTAAATTATTGTCGAGGAGAGGGCGATAAAAGAACGCTTTGTTGAAAGATTTATAAAAAGAAACAGATGCGTGTGAATGAGTCCAAAGACGGAAAGGACCGGAAACAATAAATCACCCCAAAAAAGAAATAAATTATTAATAAAAGATCTGCTTTGGGACCAGAAGAACGAATCAATACTCTCTTTCATCGTCACATCCTGAAGCCTCTCTGAATGCCATTAAGAAGTCACACACACATATCAATACACACACACACACACACACACACACACACACACATCAACACACACACACACACACAGCCTGCAGCACATTGAACTCTTGATCTCCTGAAGTGATGGAGTCACGTGAAACTCATTCCTTAACACTCTTCTTTTTTTTTCTTCTTTTTTTTAACCTTTATTTAGCCAGGCGAGACAGATTAAGAACAAAACCTCTTGAGGGAAAGGAGACATAAATAAATAACGAATAAACACGGTTAAAAAAATAAAATAAACAGTTAAAAGGTGCCAAAGAGCGGAGGAACCGACATGCTAACAACCTGAGAAACGGCTGCAACACTCACCTGTCAGTCATGGACATCTTGTAGATCACATCGGCCTGAGAGAGAAGACAACCAGGGGTCAGGTAGAACACCATGCAGACACTGAACACAATAATAATATAACAACAACAATAACAACAACAATACATTTAAATATAGTTAAAACATCCAAAAATATAAACAATACATGACACATCAAAACAATGACATCATAGAGTCACACTCTTTTGTCCCCCAGCAGCCCGGTAGGCGGGTCACCGGTAGGCGGGTCACCGGTAGAGGGGTCACCGGTAGACGGGTCACCGGTAGAGGGGTCACCGGTAGGGGTCACCGGTAGAGGGGTCACCGGTAGGCGGGTCACCGGTAGAGGGGTCACCGGTAGACGGGTCACCGGTAGAGGGGTCACCGGTAGAGGGGTCACCGGTAGACGGGTCACCGGTAGACGGGTCACCGTAGAGGGTCACGTAGACGGGTCACGTGAGGTCACGAGAGGGTCACCGGTAGAGGGTCACGATGAGACGGGTCACGTAGAGGGGTCACGTGAGGCGGGTCACAGTAGAGGTCACTGATAGACGGGTCACCGGTAGAGGGGTCACCGGTAGAGGGGTCACCGGTAGACGGGTCACCGGTAGAGGGGTCACCGGTAGAGGGGTCACCGGTAGACGGGTCACCGGTAGAGGTCACCGGTAGAGGGGTCACCGGTAGAGGGGTCACCGGTAGAGGGTCACCGGTAGAGGGGTCACCGGTAGAGGGGTCACCGGTAGAGGGGTCACCGGTAGAGGGGTCACCGGTAGACGGTCCTCACCTGGCCCAGGAAGTAGATCCCTCCGCCCACGATGAAGGCGGAGATGGCCGTGCCGATCACCGCGAAGAGGGTGATGGAGCCGATGTTCTGGAAGAAGTTACCCTGAAG
>CM070097.1:948474-998474 GCA_036178185.1 Liparis tanakae
TGACCAATGAACAGGTTCATCCACATGGTGACCAATGAACAGGTTCATCCACATGACCAATGAACAGGTTCATCCACATGGTGACCAATGAACAGGTTCATCACATGACCAATGAACAGGTTCATCCACATGACCAATGAACAGGTTCATCCACATGGTGACCAATGAACAGGTTCATCCACATGACCAATGAACAGGTTCATCCACATGACTAATGAACAGGTTCATCCACATGACCAATGAACAGGTTCATCCACATGACCAATGAACAGGTTCATCCACATGACCAATGAACAGGTTCATCACATGACCAATGAACAGGTTCATCACATGACCAATGAACAGGTTCATCCACATGACCAATGAACAGGGTTCATCCACAGTTTCCTTGAAAGCTCTTTTTCATTAACTTTTGGTCCATTAAACTTCCGGAACGAAAACACCAAAGATGCACATTACATGTTTATTTCACTACAGAAATCCACCTTAGATAACGCCTCATTTGCATATTCAAACATAACATGTGATAAACCGTGTAATGCAAGAACACCTCCTCCAAACTTCACATGTTCATTCATAAATATATTATAAAGCTTTATGCAGAGGGGTTAGTTCACCCAGAGACTCATTTACAGAGAAAAGTGATGATTTTATGGCTGTTGACAGTATGTTCTGATATATGAGTGACTCAAAGACATATTATATAAGTCCCCGAAGGAAGAACACGTTGGCTCTAATATGTCAACAGCACAAATAAAGAGTTTCGACCCCGACGTCGTCCAACGCTACACGGTTCTGACTGAAAATGTATGAAAATAAATCACCCATCTAATAAGATAACGCCTCATCTACACATTTAAAAACATAACGCTTCATAAAACAGGAAGAATGTACTTCATGTCAGGGAACTTCAAGGTGATGTCATGTACTTACACGTTAGACCAGATTTCAGAACATTCCTGGACTCTGTTGCGCAACACGTACTCACCCAGAGACACGACGGCCACGCTCTCCGGAAGGAAATGCAGTTTGAACTTGATGAGCAGGTGAACCAATATGATGCAGATACCTGGGGGGGGAAGAGAAAAGTGGAAAAAAGTATGAATATTTAGGACAAATTATATATATATATATATATATATATATATATATATATATATATATATATATATATATATATATATATATATACACACACGTCCATGCCTCAAACATCGTGACACGTGAACTCGTTTTGCCTCCTATCATTAGAAGAGGCAAAAAAACTAACATAATTTCCTCTAATAATGATGATGATGATTCCATGACTTTTCCAGGTTTTCCCCGTACGATCGGTGTTGAGATCTTTCCTCGACACAAACCCCCGCAGAGCGGACGGCGAGTCCCTGAAAGTCTCAAACGGATCTCTATGAATACACGTGTTATTAGTCTATGAAAGTATTTCACACACTTTGAAATAAATGACGACGAAGCCGTTCACAGGCATCTCAAAGTGTCGTTGTGTAGACTGTACAGGAGAGATAATTACCCCCGCCGCCAATTAAAACTTAACATTCATACAGTACAAGAGGGAATTTTTGTAAATCGAGTGCTAAAATCAGTTTCCTGGTCATATTAGCATAATTATGATGACACGCCCCGAGGCCTCGACGGGGAAAATTAAACGGGCGGAAAAGCAGCGCAGCCAAATGAGATGAAGTCTGCGACACACGTCGTCTGCAGCGCTGAAGGCGGCCGGAGGGCGGAGCAGTAGAGAGGTGGTCTGCTTCTATAAGGTCTGACTGACCCTGCTGCAGTAGAGGTTTTCTAAAAAGGGACCCTGGTGCTCAAATACACTACCACTTCAGTCCACAGGGGGCGCCAGAATCAACTCAATATGAAAGTTCCTTCCGAAGACAAATTACTATAATTTGCTAGCCTGGATCCAGACCGAACTTAGCCCCGCCCTAAAGAAATTTGGTCGGGAAGTTGGGTCTGGAGTCGCTCCATTGGGGAGAAATTATTCTCCGGTCAAAAATTGACCGGGCCAATCAAATTGTCAGGGCGGGCTTTATACGATGACGGACAGATGATCCACAGTAACATCAAAAGGCGCTTGCTTCTTCCAGTGTGCGTGCAGTTGAGTTCAACAACTATGCGTCGCTGAAAACACGTCACATACTACGTTGCTCTGATTGGTTGTAGCTCTATCCAATTGAGCGAAGAGGCATTTGCTTTCCTGGTTCGGTTGAGACACGCCCCTTAATCACAGCCCAACGGAGCGGTCTCAGACTCACATTCTGACTAGAATTACGAGTATGACATCGTCAGGCTAATAATTTGCTGCACTTTGTGCTTGTTTGCAACCAATGAAATGCGTCGCTGCATTACAACATTTGGTTAAAGTAACATGGTTATGTTTCCACAAAGAGAATGAATCAAATTGGTGACCGTCTGAATGATTTATCAATTAGGTACAGCGGTAAACATGTGACTGAACCTGCCGTGACCTGAGGCGCATAATGGAGGCGCTGTGTCTCCAGAAGCCGTCATACTGTCTTAATGCGTTGCCACATCCTTCCCTTTATCCACCCCCCCCCCCCCCCCCCCCCCCATCCTGAATCACCGGCCACACACGGCTCATCTAACGATCCACTGGAGTGGCCGTACACTGGCCCTCCGCTTAAGGTCAACGCTACCCATACTGCAATGAACCGCAGCGAGAGAGAGAGAGAGAGAGAGAGAGAGAGAGAGAGAGAGACTACCAACCAATAACCAGCAGGCTGAAGAATATGGTCAGACCGCTGGACTGCTCTTCTTCCTGGGCCTTGACCCCCGTCTGCACAGGCAGGATGGGCTTGGCGGTGGGGGGGGGCGGGGTGGTGGGCTTGACGGCGGGCGTCGTGGCGTGGAGGGTCCCGTTGGTCTCGTTGGTCACGTTGTCGGTGTGGTTGGACACCCTGCTGCCAGGAGACAGTCGGAACGGTTGAAAGGTGCATCAAAATAACAATGACAATAAATAAAACAGTAAAAACAATACAAATAGTGCAATTATATAGACAGAATATAATATTAATATTAATAATAAGTATTAGAAACAACAACCCAACAACAGTACTTTAAAATGAGTATATATATTATAAAATATAGGTGGTGTGTGTATATCAAAGCTATTTAGAGCATGACATTAATACATTGGATTAGTATTAACATATGACATATATAAACAATTATTAAAAAAGGTGGATCCAATGTAAGCTAGTAACGACGAAGAGCGTTGATCAGTTAGAATCATAGACGTTTATTTACCAAGTGCTTAGAATAAAACAGTAAAAACAATAAACATTGTGCAATAATGTGTACAGATTGTAAAGCACTCTGAGACAAATTTGTAATTTTTGAAACTCGGCTATACAAATAAACTGAATTGAATAATGTAGACACAATATAATAATAATAATAATAATAATAATAATAATAATAATAATAATAATAATAATAATAAATATTGGAAACAACAACCCACCAACATTACATTAAAACAAGTATATATTATAAAATAAAAGCGGCGTGTGTATTTCAAAGCTATGTTGAGCATGACACTAATACATTGGATTAGTATTAATGTTACACTTAATATTAAAAAGGTGACTATTCGAAATATGCTAGTAACGTGTTGTCAGTCCCAAAAGCTTCACTTGGACCTCCCTTGCGTTATTCTTAAAAGGTTATAACACCTGAATATAGTCGAATAACACCTGGCAGGTATTATGGGCATGTCTTCTTTTCTTTTTTTAACCATCCTGTTGTAGCATGTTTAAGCTAGCTAGCTCCATCGGGCTGAGTTCCTCCGGAGCGAGAGGCTCGTGAGTTCGCTCTCCTCACCCGAGCGGCGGCCCCTCCTTGCTCCGCTCCACCGAGCCGACTCCATCTCCTTCTCCATCTCCTTCTCCCCCGTGTGCGATGGCAGTTTGCTGCTGTTCGGCTGCAGCGACCCGGTGGTCCGCGTCTCCTCCGCCGCCATCGTCACTCGCGCGCACATCCAACCGGTCCTCGCTCTCAGCGCGCGCTGGCTCGCCCTTATTCACGAATAACAACAACAAGCAAAGCAACGCTACTTCGCGGTGAACGCGTCTCATTCTCGAGCCGGTGCATTTACACACAGAAGCGACGCTTCGGGAGCAGAAACACACTTGGAAGTTTCATGTCCACGGCGCCGGGTGTTTTTCTGTTGACATCGCTGCTCCGCATCCGGGTGACGCAGTGTCTGCCGGGAATTGTAGTCGTTTGCGTTGCGTGTGGGGAGAGAAGAAGAATAAAAAACAACAACAAAGGATTTCATTAAACTTAGGTCAAATAAATATGTATGTTGTCTCTCACGGTGGATATTATTTAACTTTCAAGTTGTTTCAATGAATAGTCGACGCGTCAGAGTAGTGCTTGTAGACTACATTTCCCATGAGCCTCTGTAATGGCGCGTCAGCCGTCAACTTGCGGTTTCGTACGTAGCTTCGTTGAAGCTTCAGTGTGGCCTGCACCTGCTGCAAATTACCTGCAGATGTAGGAAACATCCTTGTCCCCCTTCAATTAATCAGTAGATGAGTGTAAATTGAGATGGACGGATATACATATGTGTAGATTAAACTAATATTAACACATTATATATTAAAGGGAGGGTAAAGTGTGCATAACTGAAGTATAATATAATATATGAAGATGTGCATGCAGAGTCGGCCTATACTGCAATATCTAAAGCAGTTATAAACATATACACACATTAATATTGATTGACTTTAATTAGCTATAATGATCTATGTACATATATATATATATATATATATATATATATATATATATATATATATATATATATATATATATATATATATAAGATCAGGTGACAATAGTTAAATACCCACTTTAATTAGCCAATTATAGCTCATTAAAGTGGCCATTTCTTCATTGTATATATATATATAAAGACAACTGACAGTAGTTAATTAGAGAACGACTTTAATTAGCTATAATTACCTATTTATGAATTTTTATATATATATATGAAAACCAATTGACAGTAGTCAAAAAGAGACTGCAATTAGCTATAATGAGCTATGTACATACACACACACATATATATATATATATATATATATATATATATATATATATATATATATATATATATATATATATATATATATATATATATATATTAATACTTTAATTAGCCGTAAAGCAGCTGTCTAATGTGAAGCTAGCCGACACATGAGACGCTCTCCGCCGGTACCGCCGTCGCGTCGCAACGGTTGCTAAGGTGTGACGGTCTTCCTCGAACCCGCGCTACCTACGTCGTTAGCGGCGCGTGCGCGTGCTCGTTCCTGTCGGTCGGCCGTCCACGCCCACTTTTCGCTGGTGTTGCTCATTTTGCGGAGAGGCAGCCGGCCCCATTCATAGGGCGGAAGGCAGGCGGGCGGCGAAGCACAGGAGCGGCCACAGCACCACACCGACACCGACACCGACACCGAGTGATGGTCTCCCGCTAGAACCGACCAACCCGACCGGTACCCGAACCCCCGACCCCCGACGCCCCCCCCCACCGGGAATGGATTTGTGAAGGTCCGCCGCCTGTGAGACTCGAAGCTGCCGCGGAGTGAAACACGCCGACTTCCTCGTCCTCCTCCGCCGCTTCTCGCCATCAGCTTCCGCCGCCACACCGGCTACCGACCGACCGACCGACCGCTCGTTGACCCGAGGGCAGACCGCGGAACCCCGGCTCCTTCCTCCGGGCATCTGGATACCCCGCCCAAAAGAAGACCCCCAAACCTCGGCTTGGAAGATAACGGAAAACGTCTTCTTCCTCCCCTCCCCCCACTCCATTCTCTGCCTGTATGATGCCGACACATTTGCGGTTCCGAAGACGGTCATTCCTCGGGCTCTTATTCCTGTTTTCGCTCTCCACCTCCGCGTTGTATTTCATCTACTCCGCCCCCGGAATCGGTAAGTGAAAACCGGCCTGGTATCTCAGGGGGGCGTGTGTGTGTGTGTGTGTGTGTGTGTGTGTGTGTGTGTGTGTGTGTGTGTGTGTGTGTGTGTGTGTGTGTGTGTGTGTGTGTGTGTGTGTGTGTGTGTGTGTGTGTGTGTGTGTGTGTGTGTGTGTGTGTGTGTGTGTGTGTGTGTGTGTGTGTGTGTGTGTGTGTGTGTGTGTGTGTGTGTGTGTGTGTGTGTGTGTGTGTGTGTGTGTGTGTGTGTGTGTGTGTGTGTGTGTGTGTGTGTGTGTGTGTGTGTGTGTGGCCTCTGCTGAGCCTTGATCTCCCAATCGATGAGACTGCTGGTGGATGCTGGAACTCTATCCCATAATATCCGTGTACCTGGCCGTGGTAATAACGGTGCTACGATGAGCTGTTAGCAGGCCCAGCAGCTGTGATTATGATGCACGTGCTGGCAAAATATAGTAATTTAGCTGTTGGTGTGTTTGTTGTGAGCATATATCACTGCTGCCTGTTTCATGGGGGGGGGGGCAAAGGTCAAGTTATGAGTCCTGCACTCATTGGGCCCTGATTAGTTTTAAGAAGTCGACCTGAACACATGTGTGACATCATCAAGTCACACGCAGGTGTGTGACGTCATGTGTCCATTCATAAATTAATGATGTGTCTCACCTCCTCTTTTGTGTGTCTTTTTTTTTTTTACCACCTCCCAGTTTTCTTTTCCTTGAGCATCTGGGAACTATGGAAGACCATTTACACCACTAAAATAATAACAATAAGGACTTTCTATCTCATAATAATGACTATTGTAGGGGTCCAATTATGGTGAACACATTTTTGGTTTTCAAAGGAATTATTATGATTGAAACGTTTTTTTTTAAATTTTATATACATTTTCTGATTTGTTTGTTAATAATTTAGGATAGGAATATACAAGCATATTTTCCTTCTACCTATACCTTTCAGTCTTTCATGTTTTGTATATAAAATATAATAATGTATTTGATTGAATGCATTAAAAAACACACACAAACACTTTCCATCTCATAATAATGACTTTCCATCTCATAATAATGACTTTCTATCTCATAATAATGACTTTCTATCTCATAATAATGACTTTCTATCTCATAATAATGACTTTCTATCTTATAATAATGACTTTCTATCTTATAATAATGACTTTCCTTCTCATAATAATGACTTTCCATCCCTTACATTTCTTTTCTAGTGGGCTTCCATAGGTCCACTACCAGCCCAGATGTTTATTGCGTTCTATGTTGTGTTATCGTCATCACCGATGTGCGATTTCCCAAACAGTCGCTTTTATCGGCGGCTTATCTCACATGTATTGTAAAAAATAAATAAAAGCAGACTTTCACCTGGCGGTGGCCTTGAGGCCGAGCCCCGTCTGTTACTCCACTTCCCTGACACTCGGTTGGATATCCTGTTGTGCTTGCTGAGCAGGCGTTATGCGTTTGCCAAGGTTGGGCTCCGCGAGGCATTATCTCAGACCTGTCCACAATACAAGATTACAGGCCGCAGCTTTGAAGCGTGTTTCAAAAACACCGCACAACATGGATTTGAACATGAAACTTGGCGTACTGATTTGGGGGAACAACACTGCGTGATTCGGCTTGAAGTTATGAAAAAAACTTAAATCATAAAAGCTTTGGAAAAGTCCTGGAAACGTGTTATAATCGCATGTTCATTTACGCCGAGTTTTAAATAATTCATTATGTTTTTTATGCACGCTCTCAATACGCAACATTTTCAAATGTTCTTGTTTATATAGAGATTTCAGTTTGTCATCGACGTTTGGTTTGAAGTCCTGGAAATCCAAAATGTTTAAGAACCCAGTTATTAAAAAAATCCCAAAAGAAACAGGTGTTGGCTTAACTATGATTTAGAAATACAAAATTACGTTTTTATAATTTGATTTGTACATTTTAGAAAGCGTGATTCACAACGCTGCTTTCACTCGTCCGGAGGGGAACATCGTTGTTTTTAAGACGTCAAACTATCCACAGTTTAAAGTCGTACATCAAGAGAGAAGTAGAGTCATTATATAGACTTCTATACACCCAGAGGAGTCGCCCCCTGGTGGTCAGGAGCGGTTGAGACCATAAACTGCATGTTTACTGAGGGAATAAATGAATGAAGTCACTTGTGTGATTGTAGTCGACACCAGGAGGTCGATGGCCTCCGTGAACAACGCAGGTCTTAATGAGACGACGGATGAATCACGTCGACGGAGACGTTCGTGTTCTACAAGAGCGGACATTTTTCTGAACCATCAAAGAGTCGGTCATCACTCCCCTCCGCCCCGCCCCTACTCATTGAAGTAGCTATCGATCCAGTCACGCTTTCCGGCCTATGTGCGGACGACTTAATCAATAATGGAGATCGATTGGCGTGCGGGGAGGACACGTTGGCGAGCTCACGTGACGTCTACTACCGGCGTGAAACAAGCAAACTAAATACATCATGGAGGGAAGGGGAAAACAATCGTTAACATAGTAAATATTTTAGGTTTATTGATCCGGTGACCGGCTGCATCCTGGGAGTGGGGGGGGGGGGGGCGTTGAACAAGGACCATTAATTATAGATTGGGAACCAGGAGCTTCTGCTGCTGCTACTAAAAGCTAGGTTGTGCCTTTTGGTAGCCCCGCCCCTAAAGCCCCCTGTCAATCACCTGTAGCCCCGCCCCTAAAGCGCCCCCTGTCAGTCACCTGTAGCCCCGCCCCTAAAGTGCCCCTGTCAATCACCTGTAGCCCCGCCCCTAAAGCGCCCCCTGTCAGTCACCTGTAGCCCCGCCCCTAAAGCGCCCCCTGCTTCATGGTCTCTAGATGACCATAAAGTCTAAATGATGACAGGCTGTATAGAAGAAGACTTGAAACTAGAGACTGAGACATAAACTCATGTTTACATGTTTACTGAGGGAAGACATCAAGAGAAGTAGAGTCACTAGAGAGACTTCTATACAACCAGAGGAGCCCCCTGGTGGTCAGGAGAGAGAATGCAGCTCTAACACATGAAGCATAGACTTCTATACAACCAGAGGAGCCACCTGGTGGTCAGGAGAGAGAATGCAGCTCTATCACTAGAGGCATCAACTTCTATACAACCAGAGGAGCCCCCTGGTGGTCAGGAGAGGGAATGCAGCTATAACACATGAAGCATAGACTTCTATACAACCAGAGGAGTCGCCCCCTGGTGGTTAGTAGAGAGAATGCAGCTGTAACACATGAAGCATAGACTTCTATACAACCAGAGTCAGGAGAGCGATTGAGACCATAAACTGCATGTTTACTGAGCTAATAAATCAAGAAAGAAGGAGAGTCACGTGTGTATTTGTCTGAAGGTCACAGGACTCTGACCTCTGGTCAGGTGACGTCCGTGTCGCTGCGCAGCAGGACAGGAAGGCGTTGCCTTGGAGACGACCTCCGATACATGTTTTTCTTTTGGTTCCCGCCAGAGAGATTGGACGCTTCCTCCAAAGCAGAAAAAAACAAACACATTTGAGGATGCTGCTTTCAGCCGTGGAGAGGGAATAAAGAAGCTCAGCGTCCACTCATCTGGTCCGGCTCGAGAAGTTTAGTTTTTAGTGCTGAATTATTCATCCACAACATTCACTCACTTACATTTGATAAAACTATTCTTAATTTAAATGTGGGGTCCTATGGTATCTCTTTTTTAATTGTTGCCTTGATTTTGTCTCTCTGATTTGGTGGGGGGGGGGCTGCAGCAAAACAATTCAGAGTAAAGAAGAAGAAACAGACCGATAATAAAGGGCAAGATGATGAAGGGGGGATGGTGAGGAAGAGAGAGAGCTGCTGTCCTGCTGCTGGTCTGCACACCTGAGCAGGGCTCTCTCTCTCTCTCTCTCTCCGTCATCATTTACTTGTATATGCACCTCTATACGTCTCTTTCTCTTCTCCCCCCCCATCCCCATGGATGCTGATTGATGCATGCTGGGGATGTGCGGGGCCCAGCTGGGCCCGATTGCGGCAGTTCATTTAATTAAAACACGAGAGAATCCCACCGGAGAGAGAGCTAAGGGAAGACACAGGCCTTTATTTATACACACACACACACATACACACACACACGCACACACCGAACACACACACACAGGCGCGCCTCTACATCCGACGGGAGCGAGGGAGACAAGAAGACAGGAGCGTGTGCGTGTGTGTGTGTGTGTGTGTGTGTGTGTGTGTGTGTGTGTGTGTGTGTGTGTGTGTGTGTGTGTGTGTGTGTGTGTGTGTGTGTGTGTGTGTGTGTGTGTGTGTGTGTGTGTGTGTGTGTGTGTGTGTGTGTGGCCTAGGTGTAATATTTACATGCCGCCTGCACCGGGTGTGTTGTTCTGGTCGGGTCCTGACAGGAGCTGCCCGTCCTCTTGCCTCACAGGGATCATCACGATGTGAAGCGGGAGGCGAGGACACGCCCACTTTGCAAACGGCAACTTAGGCCTCGTATTAATAGTTTTTTTTAGACGCCTCTTGAGTGACCTCGCGTTACCCCCCCCCCCCCCCCCCCCCCCGGTCCGTCGTGTCGGCGCCTGTCTCTCCGATGCAAATGGCGAGCCCGAACACACTTCCTGCTCGCCGTCTCCCCGACGCAGACGAGGCCGCTCGACAGGCTTCACGTACGGACACCGACAGACGACCTCCCGGAGGAACCGGCTGTGACCTTTGACCTCTTTCCAAAGCCTCATTTACCCGTCCATTGTATTCTCAGTGCGTGTGTATTCACACCGGTTGATGTTTACTTCTGAAATCAGTTTGACTTCCTTCAGGCGATTCAGGCGCTCGCCGTGCGGCGTGAGGAGGAAGTGGCCGTGGTGTGTGACGGCGCCGCTCCACGGCCGTGTGGATTGACGGGGGGGCGGGGCTTAGCAGAAAGGGGTCAATTGAATGTTGACCGCCGTCTCGTTCACTCGTGGACACCAACGGCGTGCGCCCGGTTATCACCGCCATGGCCGATCTGTCACACACACACACACACTGTGTGTGTGTGTGTGTGTGTGTGTGTGTGTTTGTTTGAACAGCCACTTCCTGCAGAAGCCCGGTGACTCTCCCCCGGTGTACAGGAGCGGACGCCTTCTCTCTTTTTCTTTCCCAGGAACCATTTGAATCCTAATTTGGGTAAAGCTTGAGGAGAGGGAGAGGGAGAGGGAGAGGGAGAGAACCATTAGCGTTCGGGTGGAGGGGGGGGACGCGGCGGTGGTGAAGTCACTCTGAATGAATAATGTTTCATCTTCTCTTTTCTTGGCGCCGTGAGTCATTTCCAACGTGCGTCCTCAGTCAGGGTTCAGACGTCATGGAAGAAACGTAAAAAGTTATAGAAATGCGATATATCGATATATTTACGCTGAGTTTTACATAATTAATATGCTTTTCAAAGAAGATGGAAAAGACATACATGCTCATTCTTTTAATCAAGTTATTGTCTCTTGTTATTTAAAGTTATACTGTATACTTTGGAATTTTCATTATTAGTTTAAATACTCTCACTTTTAAATGTTTACACCGAGAACATCTTTGGTCATGGAAAATTGGTTTAAAGTCCTGAAAATCCCATTGGTCATGTGGATGAACCTGTTCATTGGTCATGAGGATGAACCTGTTCATTGGTCATGTGGATGAACCTGTTCATTGGTCATGAGGATGAACCTGTTCATTGGTCACCATGGTGATGAACCTGTTCATTGGTCACCATGGTGATGAACCTGTTCATTGGTCATGAGGATGAACCTGTTCATTGGTCATGAGGATGAACCTGTTCATTGGTCATGAGGATGAACCTGTTCATTGGTCATGAGGATGAACCTGTTCATTGGTCATGTGGATGAACCTGTTCATTGGTCACCATGGAGATGAACCTGTTCATTGGTCACCATGGAGATGAACCTGTTCATTGGTCATGTGGATGAACCTGTTCATTGGTCATGTGGATGAACCTGTTCATTGGTCATGAGGATGAACCTGTTCATTGGTCATGAGGATGAACCTGTTCATTGGTCATGTGGATGAACCTGTTCATTGGTCATGTGGATGAACCTGTTCATTGGTCATGAGGATGAACCTGTTCATTGGTCATGAGGATGAACCTGTTCATTGGTCATGAGGATGAACCTGTTCATTGGTCATGTGGATGAACCTGTTCATTGGTCATGTGGATGAACCTGTTCATTGGTCATGAGGATGAACCTGTGCATTGGTCACCATGGTGATGAACCTGTTCATTGGTCATGTGATGAACCTGTTCATTGGTCATGTGGATGAACCTGTTCATTGGTCATGAGGATGAACCTGTTCATTGGTCATGTGATGAGCCTGTTCATTGGTCACCATGGTGATGAACCTGTTCATTGCTCATGTGATGAACCTGTTCATTGGTCATGTGGGTGAACCTGTTCATTGGTCATGTGATGAACCTGTTCATTGGTCATGTGGATGAACCTGTTCATTGGTCATGTGATGAACCTGTTCATTGGTCATGTGGATGAACCTGTTCATTGGTCATGTGGATGAACCTGTTCATTGGTCACCATGTGGATGAAACTGTTCATTGGTCATGAGGATGAACCTGTTCATTGGTCATGTGGATGAACCTGTTCATTGGTCATGTGGATGAACCTGTTCATTGGTCATGTGGATGAACCTGTTCATTGGTCATGTGATGAACCTGTTCAATGGTCATGTGGATGAACCTGTTCATTGGTCATGAGGATGAACCTGTTCATTGGTCATGTGGATGAACCTGTTCATTGGTCATGAGGATGAACCTGTTCATTGGTCACCATGGTGATGAACCTGTTCATTGGTCATGATGATGAACCTGTTCATTGGTCATGAGGATGAACCTGTTCATTGGTCATGAGGATGAACCTGTTCATTGGTCATGAGGATGAACCTGTTCATTGGTCATGTGGATGAACCTGTTCATTGGTCACCATGGAGATGAACCTGTTCATTGGTCATGTGGATGAACCTGTTCATTGGTCATGTGGATGAACCTGTTCATTGTTCATGTGGATGAACCTGTTCATTGGTCATGTGGATGAACCTGTTCATTGGTCACCATGTGGATGAAACTGTTCATTGGTCATGAGGATGAACCTGTTCATTGGTCATGTGATGAACCTGTTCATTGGTCATGTGATGAACCTGTTCATTGGTCACCATGTGGATGAACCTGTTCATTGGTCATGAGGATGAACCTGTTCATTGGTCATGTGGATGAACCTGTTCATTGGTCATGTGGATGAACCTGTTCATTGGTCATGTGGATGAACCTGTTCATTGGTCATGAGGATGAACCTGTTCATTGGTCACCATGGTGATGAACCTGTTCATTGGTCACCATGGTGATGAACCTGTTCATTGGTCATGAGGATGAACCTGTTCATTGGTCATGAGGATGAACCTGTTCATTGGTCATGAGGATGAACCTGTTCATTGGTCATGAGGATAAACCTGTTCATTGGTCATGGTGATGAACCTGTTCATTGGTCATGAGGATGAACCTGTTCATTGGTCATGAGGATGAACCTGTTCATTGGTCATGTGGATGAACCTCTTCATTGGTCATGAGTAGGGATGCACGATCTGATCGTCGCCAATCCATATCGGCCGATATTGCCATGATCGGTTTTGATCGGCGTTCTCAAAACGGCCAATCATAACCGATCGATCAGATGACGTCACATCTGCGAGAAATACTATCAGACGTCTCAGTCGCCGCGCACCGCAACGGAGACGGAGCGCCGCCGAGTGAGAGGTCCGCGAGGGGATCCTCCCGCAGCGAGCGGCGCCCCGTCCCCGAGCTGAACCTCTGGGTCAACTCAGTGACACCTCCATGTCTGACCCTATAGACTGATGTTCACATGTCTGACCCTATAGACTGATGTTCACATGTCTGACCCTATAGACTGATGTTCACATGTCTGACTATAGACTGATGTTCACATGTCTGACCCTATAGACTGATGTTCACATGTCTGACTATAGACTGATGTTCACATGTCTGACCCTATAGACTGATGTTCACATGTCTGACTATAGACTGATGTTCACATGTCTGACCCTATAGACTGATGTTCACATGTCTGAGTCTATAGACTGATGTTCACATGTCTGACCCTATAGACTGATGTTCACATGTCTGACCCCACAGACTGATGTTCACATGTCTGACCCTATAGACTGATGTTCACATGTCTGACTATAGACTGATGTTCACATGTCTGACCCCACAGACTGATGTTCACATGTCTGACCCCACAGACTGATGTTCACATGTCTGACCCTATAGACTGATGTTCACATGTCTGACCCTATAGACTGATGTTCACATGTCTGACCCTATAGACTGATGTTCACATGTCTGAGCCTATAGACTGATGTTCACATGTCTGACCCTATAGACTGATGTTCACATGTCTGACTATAGACTGATGTTCACATGTCTGACCCTATAGACTGATGCTCACATGTCTGACCCTACAGACTGATGTTCACATGTCTGACCCTATAGACTGATGTTCACATGTCTGACCCTACAGACTGATGTTCACATGTCTGACCCTATAGACTGATGTTCACATGTCTGACTATAGACTGGTGTTCACATGTCTGACCCTACAGACTGATGTTCACATGTCTGACCTATAGACTGATGTTCACATGTCTGACTATAGACTGATGTTCACATGTCTGACTATAGACTGATGTCACATGTCTGACTATAGACTGATGTTCACATGTCTGACCTATAGACTGATGTTCACATGTCTGACCCTATAGACTGATGTTCACATGTCTGACCCTACAGACTGATGTTCACATGTCTGACCCTATAGACTGATGCTCACATGTCTGACCCTACAGACTGATGTTCACATGTCTGACCCTATAGACTGATGTTCACATGTCTGACCCTACAGACTGATGCTCACATGTCTGACCCTATAGACTGATGTTCACATGTCTGACTATAGACTGATGTTCACATGTCTGACCCTATAGACTGATGTTCACATGTCTGACTATAGACTGATGTTCACATGTCTGACCCTATAGACTGATGCTCACATGTCTGACCCTATAGACTGATGTTCACATGTCTGACTATAGACTGATGTTCACATGTCTGACTACAGACTGATGTTCACATGTCTGACTACAGACTGATGTTCACATGTCTGACTACAGACTGATGTTCACATGTCTGACTATAGACTGATGTTCACATGTCTGACTACAGACTGATGTTCACATGTCTGACCCTACAGACTGATGTTCACATGTCTGACTACAGACTGATGTTCACATGTCTGACCCTACAGACTGATGCTCACATGTCTGACCCTATAGACTGATGTTCACATGTCTGACCCTATAGACTGATGTTCACATATCTGACTATAGACTGATGTTCACATGTCTGACCCTATAGACTGATGCTCACATGTCTGACCCTATAGACTGATGCTCACATGTCTGACCCTATAGACTGATGTTCACATGTCTGACTACAGACTGATGTTCACATGTCTGACCCTATAGACTGATGCTCACGGCACACGCATTCTGTCAGGAGCGCGCGAGGGTTATGATAAAGTTACCCGCTAACTTTATGAAAACCCTTGCGCGCTCCTGATCGAATGCTAACTGTTAGCGGAAGGATTCACGTGACACAACATCTGGTTTCGCAAAGATAGCGGAAAGAGCCACGTAAAACAACATCCGTTTTTCAATATAAGATGTCGACAAATCATACACTAACATATACAAGTAAACAATGAACTGATTTTGTATCTTTATAGATCGTTTCTGAGATTTAGCTTGAATTATGCTAACATTAAAACATTGTTACTGTACCAAGGAGGAGTTTATAAAAATAAGTCAGACTTTTGTATGTTAAAAAAGTCCTGTATATAGATTTCCCCAAGAGTTCCAGGAAATGAATAATGCAGATGTGTTCCATATATATCTGAAATCAATCCCCTACAATAGCAATCAAACAATTGTAATGTATCAATTTTGCATCAGTTTTCAAAGTAAAAGTCCTAAATGTTTAAAGAAATTTGTAATTTCTTTAATGTTTGAGGGACTTTAGATGTGTATTTCCTCATAGTCCTAGGCAATAATGCTACACAATAAATAGAATGCTTCAATCAACACCGTAATTGGTATTATGGGATCGGCAGAGACTATTTCGGTGATCGGTATTATCGGTGATCGGCGATCGGCCCAAAAAACCTGATCGGTGCATCTCTAGTCATGTGGATGAACCTGTTCATTGGTCACCATGTGGATGAACCTGTTCATTGGTCACCATGGTGATGAACCTGTTCATTGGTCATGTGGATGAACCTGTTCATTGGTCACCATGGTGATGAACCTTTTCATTGGTCACCATGGTGATGAACCTGTTCATTGGTCATGTGATAAACCATAAACCTGTTCATTGGTCATGTGATGAACCTGTTCATTGGTCATGTGATGAACGGGACATTTCTCGGGACACAAATATTAGCAGTTTCAATCTCATGAAATTCCTCCGGCCTGGACAGCGCCTGAGCGTCTCTGCCTGCTTGACCTTTTCTCTGCAGTTGCCATAGCACCCCCCCTCCCCCCTCCTATGCAGGACTGACTTATCGTCACGGCAACCACAGAAACATGGCATCCTCAGACCCATCAGCATGCAGTCACTCTGAAGACCTCTGGACCCCAGAGAAAGTAAAAAATTACCACGAGACAGTACAGACCCCCCCCCCCCCTCCCGACCCGGGTAGTCGGCCACATTCCTGTCGTGATCGCGAGCGCGGGTCCAAGGCCATGTGACTCTAAATGCTCCAAACCAAAGGAATGTAGTTAACCATCAATAGAGCCCTGAGTTCATTGCACCTTGTGAGTCCGTCGGGGGGGCGGGGCCGCCGCGTAATCCCCTGAGCGGCGGCGCCGCGGGGCTCGTGCGCTCATGGAAAACCTGGGTTTGAAGTTTTGGGAAAAGTCTTGGAAATGTTTTGATTTTAAGTTTCTAATAATTGTGTTTTTAGAAGATGCTCCTTCATACTTGCAGTGTGAATTTGTCCCGCACCAAGAATCCATAATGAGTGATCCACACGTCTCTCATTCATTTGACTCATTCACGGTTTTGTTCTGTACATTTTTAGCTTAAATACAACATTTTCTCACTTTTTTTCTGGTATGCACCGACGGTTTACAAAATGGAAAAGTCCTGGAAACCCATCGGTCAACATGTGTATGGACACTAGATACCCCCCCCACACACACACACACACACACACACCAAACATAATGTGCTAGACTGGCAGGCTTCGTACGGTCATAGAAAACCTGGAAAAGTCATGGAATTTTAAAATGGTCATTTCCGGGCCTGGAAAAGTCATGGAAACAAGTTTCCACGCCGAGTTTGAAATATATATATATTTTTTTAAAGACGCTGAAAATATAACCCGACGTACTCCCAATACACAACATCTTCAAAAATGTTCATGTTTATATAGACTGATGATGGGGGTGGCCAATGTCCCGCCTCCTCCTCGTCGGATCCCAGGGCTCCGCCTCCAAAGTGTATACGTCCCGATTTCCTCTCGTCCCCTGTGAGGAAAGGAATGGAGGAAAGGAATGGAGGAAAGGAATGGAGGAAAGGAATGGAGGCCGGGGAAATGGGGAGGGGCTCTGCACGGTAACCTTAGTGCTGCGTCTCTGTTCTGCCGCCTGTAAGGTGACCCTTGTCCCTGCAGTCTGGATATATGACCACGGACAGATGGTGAGGCTGGGGGGGGGGGGGGGGGGGGGGGGTCGATGTGTAGATGGAGTTCCGAAGGGTGCAGACTGAAGGTCTTGTGTGCGGCGCTCATCGTTTATGTAACCCGATCGTCCCGAGGAGAATCCCAGCCTTTGTTGAGCCGGTCCGGGGCCTCTCCCTTTGTTGTCGAGCCCGTCGCCATGGTTACGTTGGTCACGTGTTTAGTTGAACTGTAGATTGTGACGAGCTGCAGCCGGGATGCCAAAGTTCTGCTGCTGCTGGATTCTGGGGGCCGGAGTCTTTTATTTATTTAATGAAAAGCAGGTTTCAGGGTTCGTACGGCCATGGACAACCTGGAGAAGTCCTGGAAATTAAAAAAAGGTTCAAATATAATCCCAAAAGTTGTGTAAATTTTACATTTATATGCATATTTATCCTTTTAATCAAACTATTTAAGGCGTATGTTTGTGTATTCACTGAGATTTCACGCAATGTTTGGTCATGGAAATGTGGTTTAAAGTCGTGTGAACCCATTGGTCCGGACCCTGTGCTAGGCCCCTCCCACAATCCTGACAGGTGTCCTGACTAATACAGCCCCTCCGTGACAGCCAGGTGTGTGTATTACCTGGGGGCGCCGGAGATAATACACATTCTCCCTCTAAATGGACCCTTAAACCTGAATGTGTTCACCGCCGAGACACACACACACACACACACACACACACACACACACACACACACACACACACACACACACACACACACACACACACACACACACACACACACACACACACACACACACACACACACACACACACACACACACCCCTCCTGAACCAACACTCGCCTGTCAGTTTATTTGCACACGGGTTCATTCTGCGATGTCGTGTTTTATGACCGCGGGACATCGTGCGGACAGGGAGCGCCTCCTCGGGTTTCTTCCACTCCTCTCCTCTTTTATTATGATCCGAATCAAAGAGCAGTGTGGGCGTCGCCCGCTGAGGACGTATGAACGCGTGGAATAGACGAGGACTCGCTCTCTTTCCGACGCCAAGAGACTCAACGGGGCGTAGAACGTGTTTCTGTGTGCGAGGGTCAGCACACACACACACACACACACACATATATATATATATATATATATATATATATATATATATATATATATATATATTAGAGATGCACCGATCAGGTTTTTTGGGCCGATCACTGAAATCAGTGTCAGCCGATCACCGATAATACCGATCACTGAAATAGTCTCTGCCGATCCCATAATACCAATTACGGTGTTGATTGAAGCGTTCTATTTATTGTGTAGCATTATTGCCTAGGACTATGAGGAAATACACATCTAAAGCACCTCAGACATTAAAGACATTACAGATTTCTTTAAACATTTAGGACTTTTATTTTGAAAACTGTCCTAATTGATACATTACAATTGTTTGATTGCTATTGTAGGGGATTGATTTCAGATATATATGGAACACATCTGCATTATTCATTTCCTGGAACTCTTGGGGAAATCTATATACAGGACTTTTTTTAACATACAAAAGTCTGACTTATTTTTATAAACTCTTCCTTGGTACAGTAAACATGTTTTAATGTTAGCATAATTCAAGCTAAATCTCAGAAACGATCTATAAAGATACAAAATCAGTTCATTGTTTACTTGTATATGTTAGTGTATGATTTGTCGACATCTTATATTGAAAAACGGATGTTGTTTTACGTGGCTCTTTCTGCTAACTTTGCAAAACCAGATGTTGTGTCACGTGAATCCTTCCGCTAACAGTTAGCATTCGATCAGGAGCGCGCAAGGGTTTTCATAAAGTTAGCGGGTAACTTTATCATAACCCTCGCGCGCTCCCGATCGAACGCGTGTAGCGTGAGCATCAGTCTGTAGGGTCAGACATGTGAGCATCAGTCTATAGGGTCAGACATGTGAACATCAGTCTATAGTCAGACATGTGAACATCAGTCTGTAGTCAGACATGTGAACATCAGTCTATAGTCAGACATGTGAACATCAGTCTATAGGGTCAGACATGTGAACATCAGTCTGTAGTCAGACATGTGAACATCAGTCTGTAGGGTCAGACATGTGAACATCAGTCTGTAGTCAGACATGTGAACATCAGTCTGTAGTCAGACATGTGAACATCAGTCTGTAGTCAGACATGTGAACATCAGTCTATAGTCAGACATGTGAACATCAGTCTATAGTCAGACATGTGAACATCAGTCTATAGTCAGACATGTGAGCATCAGTCTATAGGGTCAGACATGTGAACATCAGTCTATAGGGTCAGACATGTGAACATCAGTCTATAGGGTCAGACATGTGAACATCAGTCTGTAGGGTCAGACGTGAACATCAGTCTATAGGGTCAGACATGTGAACATCAGTCTATAGGGTCAGACATGTGAACATCAGTCTATAGTCAGACATGTGAACATCAGTCTATAGGGTCAGACATGTGAACATCAGTCTATAGGGTCAGACATGTGAACATCAGTCTATAGTCAGACATGTGAACATCAGTCTATAGGGTCAGACATGTGAACATCAGTCTATAGTCAGACATGTGAACATCAGTCTATAGGGTCAGACATGTGAACATCAGTCTATAGTCAGACATGTGAACATCAGTCTATAGGGTCAGACATGTGAACATCAGTCTATAGTCAGACATGTGAACATCAGTCTATAGGGTCAGACATGTGAACATCAGTCTATAGTCAGACATGTGAACATCAGTCTGTAGGGTCAGACATGTGAACATCAGTCTATAGGGTCAGACATGTGAACATCAGTCTATAGTCAGACATGTGAGCATCAGTCTGTAGGGTCAGACATGTGAACATCAGTCTATAGGGTCAGACATGTGAACATCAGTCTATAGGGTCAGACATGTGAACATCAGTCTGTAGGGTCAGACATGTGAACATCAGTCTGTGGGGTCAGACATGTGAACATCAGTCTATAGGGTCAGACATGTGAACATCAGTCTATAGGGTCAGACATGTGAACATCAGTCTATAGGGTCAGACATGTGAACATCAGTCTATAGGGTCAGACGTGAGTGTCGGTGAGTTGACCCAGAGGTTCAACTCGGGGACGGGGCGCCGCCCCTAGTCTACGCTTCTCCAGCGCGTTGACGGGCGTCTACGCGCTGCAGTCCTTGAGCATTCGAAGTTCTGCGGCGAGGGACGCGTTGCTCTTCGTCGCTCAGCAATTCACCGCCACGTCGCCAGGTGTGTGTGTGTGTGTGTCGGTGTGGTTTCATGGATTATAGCCGAATCCGTGCTTTTTTCCGGTCACAGTCTTCTGTTTGGTCCATTGTTGCTACCGGTCCACGATAACTTTTAAAGATGGCGGTGTAGGAAGACGGACCGGAAGATCTACTCACTGCCGGGAGTCACGTTCTGAGCGGACCAATCACAGCGCTTACGGTCCGCGTCAACATGACGCGTAGTTAGGATTTTTTGGAGGCGCGCGTCAGGCTCCAGCGACCGTCTGCGGAGGGTCTGCGGCGGCGCCGAGCGACGCGCCGGAAAAGCATAAACTAGGCTTCATCACTCTTTCACCAAACCAATAATAAGACTTTTTTACAATTTAGAGTAGCAGCACCGGATTGAACTGCAGTAGGTTTTGTTTTATTTTTCTAATTTAATACTTAAAATGTGTGTGTGTGTGTGTGTGTGTGTGTGTGTGTGTGTGTGTGTGTGTGTGTGTGTGTGTGTGTATATATATATATATATATATATATATATATATATATATATATATATATATGCATTTTTTGCTTCTACCTATACTTTTTCAGTCTTTTTGTTTTTGTATATTATCTAGAATAATATTGTATTTGATTTGATTGACTGAATACGATAAAATTCACAAAATACACAATTTAATCCTAAAAGAATGAACTATTGATGACGTCCTTCAGCCACTCGGGCCCCAAGATGGCGGCGCCTTATGGGGGTGGAGAGGAGGAGGGGGCGGAGCATCAACAGGGCCATGGCGTCGTTGGTAGTCGGCACATTCCACCATCCAGACCGCCAGGCATCGGCCTCGCCTGCAGTGACCTCTGGTCTGTAGTGACCTCTGGTCTGTAGTGACCTCTGGTCTGTAGTGACCTGCAGCGACCTCTGGTCTGCAGCGACCTCTGACCTGCAGTGACCTCTGGCCTGCAGGCTGTAATCCATTCATGAGTTTCTGGCGTTTGAGTTGCTGACTACACAGATCCAGGACCAGTGAAACACGACCTGCTTTAATGTTTCGTCCGACACGCCGTCCTGGGGAGTCACCTGACGGCCGGCAACTGTCACCTGACGGGTGAATCAGATCCCACAGTCACACAGGCGTTCCTCCGACTGCACGACGTGTGTGTGCGTGTGTGCGTGTGTGCGTGTGTGTGTGTGTGTGTGTGTGTGTGTGTGTGTGTGTGTGTGTGTGTGTGTGTGTGTGTGTGTGTGTGTGTGTGTGTGTGTGTGTGTGTGTGTGTGTGTGTGTGTGTGTGTGTGTGCGTGTGTGTGTGCCCCCGCAATAACACAAGAATGTTCTGGTCGGCTGCCAAATGTAAGAGCAGGTGGAAATTGGTTGGCAGGAAGGAGCGGCTGGGCAGTGGGGGGGGGGGAGGAGGAGAGACAGACAGACAGACAGACAGAGAGAGGAGGAGGAGGAGGAGGAGGAACTGCATTTGCTCGTTTGACCTGTTTCAACGATATCAAAGGCGTACCAATGTGTGCGGTTTAATTACTTAGAAATAATCAGCAGACGGAATGCAGCTTCAACACATGAAGCAGAGACTTCTATACAACCAGAGGGGTCTCCCCCTGGTGGTCAGGAGAGAGAATGCAGCTTCAACACATGAAGCAGAGACTTCTATACAACCAGAGGGGTCTCCCCCTGGTGGTCAGCAGAGAGAATGCATAATCCTGTACTGCAGCAGGTGATCTTTAATACTGCAAAAGGAATAAAATGTGACTCATTTTAGTGACGTGACGTCTTGTTGGTATTCATTCTGTACCTGGAGCAGGTGATGCTGCTCTTCGTCTACGTTCCCATGCCAGGCCTTTCCACTCGCATATTTCCCCTCTTATTCAAACACGGGCAGAACAGAAGAAGACGAGATAGCGTAACACACACACACGCATCCCTCTCCTGCTCTTCATCGCTCACGTTCCCCTCACTCAGATATCTGTTCTTCAGACTGAAGAAGACGAGGGCTCCTGGCAGCGCGGGTCGTTTACCTAACTCTGCCGTGTTAGCAGCTCGGCAGACACAGTGACTCAGGGGAGGGACACACACACACACACACACACACACACACACACACACACACACACACACACACACACACACACACCAGATGGAGGGGCAGAGTGGCCCCCTGCGGTCCCGCCCGTCAGACGGCTGAGAGGTTCTTCGGCCCCCGGTCCTCGTCGTGAACATGACATCATAACGATAACGTTATCAGCGCCGCGCCCCTCCACACCGGAGGCCACAGCGGCGTCCCTCGCCTCCGGGCGCCAGGATCAATATCAGAACGTTTGAGACGGTATGAACTCTGATTCTCAGGATCAAGAGAGCTTCGCTACGCAGGGTTCCCACGGTCATGGAAAACCTGGAAAAGTCATGGAATTTTAAAATGGTCATTTCCAGGCCTGGAAAAGTCATGGAAAAAAACTCAAATCCTAAAAGTTTTGGAAAAGTCCTGGACATTTGTTATCACGTGTTCATTTACGCCGATTTTTTTTAAGAAAGCCGCTTAAAATGTAAGCCGGCGTACGCTTTCAATACGCAAGATTTACTAAATTGTTCGTGTTTGGTCACAGACATTTGGTATAAAGTCATGGAAATCCACCGGTCAAAATGTGTAAGAACCCTGTCTAAGGTTGAGAGAAAGTGTTGCTTAAGAGACGAAGAGTTGGGCCCTTTGTCCTGTAGGGGGCGTAGCATCAGAGCTACCTAGCGAATAGAACGTAGCATCAGAGCTACCTAGCGAATAGAACGTAGCATCAGAGCTACCTAGCGAATAGAACGTAGCATCAGAGCTACCTAGCGAATAGAACGTAGCATCAGAGCTACCTAGCGAATAGAACGTAGCATCAGAGCTACCTAGTGAATGGCTACTTAGATTAGCTACTTAGCTGTCTTGCTAATTCCACTAAAAACATGTGAAAACATGCATAGAAAGTATAAATCGAGGAGGAGGAGGAGGAGGAGGGGGGGGTGTGTGTGTGTGTGTGTGTGTGTGTGTGTGTGTGTGTGTGTGATCAGCGGTAATATGGTCCCCGTTGGGTTCTGGTTCCTGAGCGGAGGAACCGGCTCAGAGGGCGGACGTCATAGATCAAACGATCTGGGCCTCCTTTACTTTATCGTCATCTCGTGGGTTCCTTCAAACCTCAAAGGACTGAAGAGGGGAACATTTTGAAGTGGAGCGTCTTTTCTCACGACATCAAAGCCTTCAGGATCCGGTTGTGTCCTTTTTGAAAATATTAGTCATTTTAGTTTTAACGCAGAGGAGAGAGCAGCATCTGAACTCTGTCAGAGCGGCTCTTATGTAACCACAAGAGAGGGGGAGGAGGAGAGCAGGAGGAGGAGGAGAGAAGAGGAGGAGGGGGAGGTGAGCAGCAGGAGGAGGAGGAGGAGGAGGAGGAGGAGTAGGAGGAGATAAGAGATAAGAGGAGGAGGAGGAGATAAGAGGAAAAGGAAAAGATGTATAGAGACCAGAATCATTGTGGATCTTCTTCGAGTCTCCGAACGACGTGTGTGTGTGTGTGTGTGTGTGTGTGTGTGTGTGTGTGTGTGTGTGTGTGTGTGTGTGTGTGTGTGTGTGTGTGTGTGTGTGTGTGTGTGTGTGTGTGTGTGTGTGTGTGTGTGTGTGTGTGTGTGTGTGTGTGTGTGTGTGTGTGTGTGTGTGTGTGGTGTGAGTCATAGGCGTTCGGGAAAAAGGCTCAGGCGCGCGCTCACATGTTCTCTATGCAGGAAAAACCCTGCCGTGTGTGTGTGTGTGTGTGTGTGAATGCAGAAGTGGTATCAGGGCGCCAGCAGAACGAGGCCCTTCCCCTCCCACTGCTGAGCCATCACAGTGGCGTTAATTGCCTTTTGGAGGAACAGAGTGCATTGTGGGCGTTTCCTGCTCCTTTCATTACGGGTTCCAGCACAGTGACCCCGTGGCGTCCATCACGGGGACCGGTTACCAAACCACAGGAACAGAAACACAGTTGACGGGAACGGATACAAAGCACATTACGCAGAGGAGGAGGGGGGGAGGGGGGGAGAGATAGAGGGAAGAACAGATAAATGGAAGGAGGAGGGTAAAGGAGGGGGGCGGGGCTTGGCTCCCACAGCGTTGTTCCTGTGAGCGTCGTAGAGGACGAGGTCGTTCAAGGTCCTCCGCCCGTCACGCTCCATGGGTTTGGGGGGGGGGGCTTCATGTGCATGGCGTGTCCCGTAACGTCCTCGCGCCAAGCCCCACACACACACACACACACACACACACACACACACACACACACACACACACACACACACTGCACTCCTGGTCTAAATATGAAGGCTTCTGAGGTCTTCTCCCTCTTCAATAAAAACATGTGAAAACATGCATAGAAAGTATAAATCGAGGAGGAGGAGGAAGAGCCTGCAGGCCTGGCTACAAGCTTTTCCGTCGTGTGAGCGTGTGTGTGTGTGTGTGTGTGTGAGAGCTAACGTTGTCGTCTCCCCCCTCAGTGAACGAGTATGTGTTCATGGTTCAAGCCAGAGGGATCCAGCTCAGGGAGAACGTGAGGAACATCGGCTCCCAGGTTCTGGAGCAGGTGGTGAGAGGAGCTTACAGCATCAACGGCACAGGTACACACTCTCTCACACACACACTCTCTCACACACACACACACACCATCCAGATGTTGACCGCATGTGGACCCCCCAGACCTCCTGTTAGATACTGACGTGGTCCTTCTGAGTGGGGCCCTCAAGTGTCTCTGTTATTGTCCTTTTCGACTGTAATTATAATATAATAATAATGCTCACCAGTACAGCCATTAAATGAACAATTCAATTAGTTCTCAAGCATATTCAGACATTGGTTTTATGTATTAATTAATTAATATTGTTTATTTATGGCTATATATCAAGCTATACATTTCTATCTATATTATATACTTATTTGTATTACTTATTTAGCTATTTTGGCTATATATATTATTTTATTATAATATATATTTATATTATTTATTCAATTAATTCTCAATGATATTCAGACATTGGTTTTATGTATTAATTAATAGTATATACTTATTTATTTCGCTATTTTGGCTATATATATCAAGCTATATATTTATTTATTTTATACATTAATTAATATAATTTATTTAGCCGTTTGCCTATACATTAAGCTATATATATATATATATATATATATATATATATATATAATATATATATTTATTTACATATTTGGGGAAACCCCGCTGCTAACTTTGGCATCATGTTGTCACACAAAGGTCATGGTGGGGGTCAACCCGCCTGACCTCCCCTCCCCTCTGATGAATATCATGAACCGGCTTTACAGGCTGACAGACTCGTGACGTTGATGGCATCCGCGTGCTTGTGATTCCAGATTATGCCTACGACTTCAATGTGAGCGAGAGCGAGGCTCCTCCCACCACATACCTGCCCGACGGCTTCACCTACCTGCCCTCTCAGGTGTGCCCTGAGCGGCTGCTGTCCATGAGTGAGTCTGGCTTCTCATTTCAAAGGGAACACACGGTTGTGTTTCAGGTTGTTCCCGTCCTCCGTTAAGAGAACTCCTGTTGCACTGCTCCGCATGTCGGTTATGTAATATTAAAATGTCGTTGATTATCCTCTCTGATTGACGGTGCACGTCCATACGAACCCTTCGGTGGTGGTAACTGCCACGTGTGTCGTTCTGTTTCTCGCAGAGGGCAAGTTGGAGGTGAATATGAGTGAGGTGTCTCTGGAGGAGGTGGAGAAGTCCCTGCTGGAGGGAGGAGAGCCCCACCGGACCCCGGGAGGCTTCTGGAAGCCCAAGGACTGTTTGCCTCGCTGGAAGGTGAGTCCCAAAACATCGGACGCATGGGCCGACGTCGGGATGGAGTCAGCCTGACGGCTGGAGGCGGAACAACAGCATGCGGGCTGGATCCCATCGTGCTCCAGTCACGTATCTGGAGACAGCGGTGCGCCGGTCCGGCCCCGAGCATTGCATAAGTACGCTATAAGCGTTAGCTTGTCGACGGTTCACTCATTTAGAGGCTAGCTAGTTGGCTAGCCACCTTGCTAACTCCAACGGCAGCGGGGACACGGACGAGACGAGAAACGAGACGTTAAAAACAGACCAGGAATCACTTGGTGCAGGGGTCAGGACCCTTTTTGACTGGGAGAGCCGTAGAAGCCAAATATCTCTAAATATATTTCATTGAGAGCCATATAGTATTTTTGCGACTTCTGGTGCTGCATGGTGCTACCGGGGGGGGGCGGGGCTACTCTATCTGCTCTAATCTGGAGGATAGAGAAAGTTACAGGGGGGCGGGCGGAGATCTTTTCATTTTTTTTAACTCAAACTCAAAAGAGCCATATGCGTCACCGGAAGAGACGCAGACGCAGCACGGCAAGTGGTGCGTGGCCTGAGGTGTGCCGATTGATCGTCTGACAGATTAAACCTGTGTGACGTATAAGAGCAGTTATTGAACCACAAGCAGTGACTGATAAGCTTTGTTGTTCGGTAGCGAGAGGCCCAAGCTAGCGCTCCTCGTGTGGCGGGTATGTCCGGTACATGTCCGTGGTGATTGATCGAAGGAATATTCACCACCTGGTGCTATACCGACGGGTACCAATGAAGAAACATGAACCTGTGTCTAAGTACGACCTGAGCGATTAAACTTCTCTGGTTCTGCCTGTTTTGTGATATACATGCCTAAAAGGGGGATACTTTTCGTGTATCTGGCAACACTGAGATCGGTCGACCAATGACTGTTCAGGTAGACCGTACGGGAGATACCATTTACAAAACTTGTGGGGGGTAAAAACTGGTTGGTGAAAACCAAGAAAAACACAAATATCCGACGAAGCAAAATCCTGGAGGTTTTTGGAAATCTTGCCGGACGCTTTAGGTCTCAAGAACAGGACATGTCCGGGGGAAGAGGACGTCTGGTCCCCCTAGTGTAGAGAAGTTCACTACAGGACCGGCCAGGGTGCACATGTGCTGTACCGGCTGATCCGGCTGTTCATGGTCAGCCAATCAGATCCAGATCCAGATCCTGATCCAGATCCTGATCCAGATCCGGATTGATTGCAAGTCCCTGTTAGATTGAAGCTGCACAGTTTCCTGTCCTCTGAGCACATTTCCATTTTCTAATTCTTAATTGACAAAGGGAGATAATTAGTGAAAACAGAAAAATAGTAGGGGGCCTAAGCAGCTTCCCTGTGGAGCCCCACATCTAACGCAGCATCATCACGCTCAGGTCTATGATCATGATCTCTATGACCTCACGGGGCGGGCCAGGCTGAGCCGGACGCTTTCTACTTGTCCAATCCGTAACAGGCCAGTTCCTGTTCCTGTTGCATGCTGGGAACTAGTAATTAGTTTATTTTGAATTAAAAATACTTCCTCTATCAGGACCTGCACGCAACGGAATGGGCGGTTGCTATCCTCCGTCGTTTGACCCTGAGGCCGTCGGCGGGTATCGAGTCCTCTGAGATTATGAACTTCACTCTGAAGTCATTATTGAAGTAAATTGGCAATCTCTACGGGTTTAGTGAAGGAAAGTCGCGCCATGTGTTGTTAGGCAAAGTGTTGTGAGGGCAGCGCCGTGTGTTCTCCAGAACCTATGAACCCAGAGCTCTCCACCTCCATGCTGCTGCTGCCTCAGGGGTCAGGGGTCATCGGCCTGACATTAAAATGCGGGGGGGGGGGGGGGGGGGGGAGAAGTGTATACGTGTATACAGTTTATTTGGATAGCCCATTTTCACAAATTACAAATTTGCCTTAGAGTGGTTTACAACCTGTACACATAGACATCCCTGACCTTTGACCTTTGACCTCACCTGGGATCAGGAACAAGTCCAGAGGAGGATCCTCTCCAGGTGGACAGGTGTCATAGAGGTCATGTGACCAGAAGGAACCATCACACACATTAAAACACAGGAACAACACCATGAAGAGGAGATGATGAAAGGAGGTGAAGAATGGATGATTCAGTTAATCTGTGTGGAAACAAGCCAGTTAACCGCCATGTCTTCATGACCCGAAGCTAATGATTCACCAACAGACAAGAAACAACTTCCTGATCTCCTGATGCAGAGAACCAACACATAACGCTCTCTCTCACTCTCCCTCCCTCTTCCTCTTTCTCTCTCTCACACTCGCTCCCTCGCTCTCTTTCTCTCTCTCTCTCTCTCTCTCTCTCTCTCTCTCTCCCTCTCTCTCTCTCTCTCTCTCTCTCTCTCTCTCTCTCTCTCTCTCCCTCCCTCTCTCTCTCTCTCTCTCTCTCTCCCTCTCCCTCTCTCTCTCTCCCTCTCTCTCTCTCTCTCTCTCCCTCTCTCTCTCTCTCTCTCTCTCTCCCTCTCTCTCCCTCTCTCTCTCCCTCTCTCTCTCTCCCTCTCCCCCTCCTCTCCCTCTCTCCCTCTCTCTCTCTCTCTCTCCCCCTCTCCCTCTCATGCAGACAGTAGGGCTACCCATTAAAAGCTGACCCCTCCTTCCTCTGAATGTGCTGTAATGTGTTCTCCGGCCTGTAGGTGGCGATCCTCGTCCCGTTCAGGAACCGACACGAGCACCTGCCGATCCTCCTGAGGCACCTGGTGCCGGTGCTGCAGAGGCAGCGGCTGCAGTTCGCCTTCTACATCATCGAGCAGGTACGCCGCGCGCCGACCCCCCCGACCCCCCCACTCGGCCGAACTACCTCCAAGTGAGCAACCTCCAGAAAGCGTGTTTAAGAGACTGTTCCGTAGGGGGGCACGGAGCCGTTCAACCGCGCCATGCTGTTCAACGTGGGCTTCAAGGAGGCCATGAAGGACCTGGACTGGGACTGCCTGGTGTTCCACGACGTGGACCACCTGCTGGAGAACGACCGCAACTACTACGGCTGCGCCGGCATGCCGCGGCACTTTGCGGTCAAACTCGACAAGTACTCCTACATGTGAGTCGGTAACCGGGCCTCCGGCCGGCCTCCCTGGCGCTCCCCGGTTCTGATGCTCCGCTCGTCCCTCCCAGGCTTCCGTACAACGAGTTCTTCGGCGGCGTCAGCGGCATGACGGTGAAGCAGTTCCAGAAGATTAATGGATTCCCTAATGCATTCTGGGGCTGGGGAGGAGAGGACGATGACCTCTGGAACAGGTGAGCCAGAACACACACACACACACACACACACACACACACACACACACACACACACACACACACACACTAACATTCACACACACACACAGAGCTCAGGATCGTTGACATTAGGCGTTCTCAAGAGATCAGTTGTTGTTTGGTTTGTTGCCTCCATTCCATACCACCGGGGGGCGACTCCTCTGGTTGTATAGAAGTCTATGCTTCATGTGTTAGATCTGCACATTCTCTCTCCTGACCACAAGGGGGCTCCTCTGGTTGTATAGAAGTCTATGCTTCATGTGTTAGATCTGCACATTCTCTCTCCTGACCACCAGGGGGCTCCTCTGGTTGTATAGAAGTCTATGCTTCATGTGTTAGATCTGCACATTCTCTCTCCTGACCACCAGGGGGCTCCTCTGGTTGTATAGAAGTCTATGCTTCATGTGTTAGAGCTGCATTCTCTCTCCTGACCACCAGGGGGCTCCTCTGGTTGTATAGAAGTCTCTCTAGTGACTCTACTTCTCTTGATGTCTTCCCTCAGTAAACATGTAAACATGAGTTTATGTCTCAGTCTCTAGTTTCTAGTCTTCTTCTATACAGCCTGATGTCATCATTTAGACTTTATGGTCATCTAGAGACCATGAAGCAGGCTCACCTCCTACAGGGTTAAACCGAATGGAATTTGAAGGTCAAAGCTCAAGGTCACTGTGACCTCAGGTCTTCGCGCCATAACTCAAGTATTAATAGGCTGATTCTGACAATATCGGGCGAACGGGTGACCTTTCTGAGAGGCGTGGATGCAAAGTGCAGCCCGACTGGTTCTCCCGTGACCTTTCTCCTGAAGTCGCCCTCGCCGTCTTGTGTACTCGCTGGATTAACGAGCCTCCATGCGTTTGTGCAGGGTGCGGTACGCCAACTACACCGTGAGCCGGCCGCACGGGGAGCAGGGCCGCTACATGTCCATCTCACGGCACCATCGCGGGGAGGTCCAGTTCCTGGGAAGGTTAGTGTCTCTGCACACACACACACACACACACACAGGCTGGTGGAAGCTGATCACTGGAGTGCGGCTCAGGGCTCATGTGGTGTGCAGCCGGTCACATGGGAAGCCGGAGGCTGACTTTGAGAGTTTCTCCTCTTTTTAAAGACTTTGCATGTGATTTGCTTGTTTTGCTTCGGGCTGAATTCCAATCAGGCGCTTTTTTTTCGCCCGTCGTTGCGGCAAAACACGCCCGAAGGAATGCAATGTTAATTTCACGTATTAGTTAGTAGTACTACAAATAAATTCCTCCTAAATAAGTGTGCCGTTTTGTGAATCTTTGATTATAAAAAGCGGACCTGATTAATCTCGTGTGTTGATGCTAACGACGCTGCGGTACGATCTGCCGGTGGAAGGAATACGCAACTGCATGCGAAGCGACGACGTCGGAGAGTTTAACCGTCTGGTGACGCAGACGGAGCCTCCTCCGCTACGTTATCTCAAGACGTATCATCGTATTCAAAAGCAACGCACGCAATGCGCCGCAGTTATTTCGGAAGTTATCCACTTATATTGGAATTGGGCAAAATTGGGGGCGGGTCCAAAACAGCGATCTTTGAGCCTGGAGACGTCAACGTTGATATTTTGTCACGTAACTTGCTTACTCCAGAACGGTATTTCACGATAATTGTTCTAAACTTAAAAGTATTTCACAAACTTTTCCTAAACCTTACTATTTCACTATATTTTTCTGAACCTAAAAGTATTTCACGATCTTTTCTAACCTAACTAAATATTTCACAATCTCCTAATACTGAATAAATATTCCACGATCTTTTCCTAAACCTTAGTATTCCACGATCTTTTCCTTAACCTAACTATTCCATGATCTTTTCCTTAACCTAACTATTCCATGATCTTTTCCTAAACCTTAGTATTCCACGATGACTTCCTAAACCTTAGTATTCCACGATCTTTTTTTAAACCTTAGTATTCTACGATCTTTTCCTAAACCTAACTATTCCACAATCTTTTCCTAAACCTTAGTATTCCACGATGACTTCCTAAACCTTAGTATTCCACGATCTTTTTTTAAACCTTAGTATTACACGTTATGTTTCTGTCGTAGCGTCTGTCGGAACCGTCTGTCGTAACTTTGCGTGGTAACCTTCGGAGTCTGTCGTTCCTGCAGGTACAGTCTGCTCCGCCACTCCAGGGAGAGACAGAAGGTGGACGGTCTCCTCAACCTGAACTACTCCCCCCTGGTGGCCAGGAGGCCTCTCTACACCAACATCACGGTGCGCCTGAGCAGAGAGCTGGCGCTCGTTCCCGACTACTGAGGCGCCGCACCGCAAAACCCACCCGGCGGTCGAAGTCCCCCGGGGCGTCGGCCTCATCTCACCGGGCGCGGCGGCGCTCGGGACTCTTTAGTTGATCGATTCTTCGCTTCTTCGTTTCTTTTTTTTTTTTTATTTTGTATGCAACAAAAACAAAACAAAATAAGTATGTCGGATAAATCGCTAAGAAGATTACGGATAAACGCTGCACACCTGCAGCCCATCACTCCTCCCACCTCCTCCCACCTCCTCCGTCTCCACATGCCTTTTGCACCATTTTGGCCTTCAGCATCATTTTCATAAAGGTCTGATCCTGGCAACACGTAGTCCCACACTTAGTGTGCTGGTTAACTAAATAGGCCACACACACTCACACTCACACACACACACACACACACACACTCACACACAGAGCAGTCTGACTCATGTGCTGACCTGGTCCCCGAGGCTTTGATTTCTTTTCTCTTTTTTATTTTTTAGCTCTTGCACTTCTTTCTTTTTTCCTTCATAAATGCAGTAGAAGCGTGTGAACACATTTTGCACGCACAACGGCGACGACACACAATTATAATTTTTTTAGCCCAGTGGACTCTCGCAGCTGGTTCTGCAGAAGGTTTGCCAAAAAAAAGTGAAGAAGAAAAAAGTGATAAAGAGAGTGAGTGTTTTCAGTCACGTATACTGTTTGTGAAATCCTAACTTTAGAGAATAGTTATACATACCTTCATCACCTCTTCACCAACTGTTTTATTCTTGTGAACGTACCATTTATATACACTCACACACACACACTCACACAGCATCACATGGGAGCATGAGAACGAGGCTGCGACGTCATCTCAGGACGGGTCCCGGGTGCAGCCGAGCGCTCTGATTGGACGACGGGAGAAAGAGAAAAAAAAGACGGCGTATGCAAACGTCACCATGGACACACCTTTGACTAAGCAAACGGGGTGTGTGTGTGTGTGTGTGTGTGTGTGTGTGTGTGTGTGTGTGTGACCCCTGATTGGCTCGTCGGCCTCGTTCTATTTGACCCGGTGTTGATTTTGAGTAATTATCCCAATACTGTAAACGTAGCTCCCTTTTTATTTGATATCTTTTACAGAAAACAAGCATCATCGTCGTCCCTCGTCTTCAAGGATGCTTTTTTCTTCTTCTTTAATTTTCTCACACAATCGCCTTGTATGCATTACGATGAGGGGGGGGGGGGGGGGGGGCTGGACCTCGTCTTATTTATTTAAATCTTTTTAATGGAGTATCTCCTGTGATAATCGGTTGTTTTGTTGTTGTTGTTGCGGTTCACGTGACGACGTAGTCGCCGGCGGATGCACTGAAACTTGTAGTTCTGTCTGTGTGTGTGTGTGTGTGTGTGTGTGTCTGTGTGTGTGTTCATTTGATGAAACGGACCGCGAGGCCATTTTGTGTGACGACCACAGGAAGAGCGAGACGGGATCGGACCAAAGCGACGGGTCGCCGGCGTCCGCCTCCTTCGTTCTGATAGATAATCAATGGTGCTGACCTCCGGAGCCCCCCCCCCCCCCCCCCCCCCCCCATGGCGCTTGCAGGCCACGCCTCCTCACTCTGTTTCCTGCTCACGCGTTCACCGCCCTGAGCGCCGGGTTCCTGTTCCTCGTGTGTCTGAGTGGAATGGCTTCTTTCTTTCTTTCTTTCTTTCTTTCTTCCCTTGTTTCCTCTCCTCCTTGTTCTTAAAGGTCCTCCATCCAGATGTTTGCGGTGTGTTTTGTTTAGAGTTTGTCTCCCAGCACTGGTCCGAACATGATTTGTAATTATCCGGTTGTGAACGACTCGCAGGTTATTGAGACTCGTGTTGTATATTTAATTGTTGCTTTAATTAAAAGCTGTAGATGATATTTAGCAAAAGCCAAACGGTTTACCTTTATGTTCTTCTTTTTTTATTATTGCTTTAAATTAAAAGCTGTAGATGATATTTAGCAAAAGCCAAACGGTTTACGTTTCTATTTTAATTTTATTATTTTTCTTTCTCTGAGGGATGCGACCCGCTCAGTCAGTATTAGGCTCGATGGACGTCACGAGCCAATCACAGGGCAGCGAGGCGCGGTCGCAACACGACTGAATAACAACACAAATAACTTTTCTTTAAATTATTATTTAAAAACAGGAAATGTGTTTATCAGTTTGTGATGAGAGCACGCTGACTCGTGAACCAGGACCATGTTAAGTTTGGATATATATATATAGATATTTATTCATAGTTATTTATAAATGTATATATTTATAAATATATATATTTATTTACACATATTTATAAATATATATATAAATGGATATAATTATTTATATAAATATATATACATACATATAATTATATATATATATATTTATATTTATAAATATACTTATTGTATATATCTATATTTAAAAATATATATTCATATTTATAAATATATATTTATAAATATATTTATATCCATGGTCCTGGACCCAGGCCTGCTGCTCACTTAGGCGTCCCTCGTGCTGCCCGCTCTGATCGTTCTGTACCAGTTTAAATGAAGGGACCTTTCTTTGGGCATCTGACAAGACTGGCAGCCTTAAAGCTTCTTAATTTATTTCATTTCACTTTCTTTCTTTTTTTTATAAGCAAAAATGTTTTTTTATTCAAATTGAAAAAAATGAGTGCATATCAAGAAAATGATCCTTGTAAATATTGTCGTGTGTAGTGTTTTAGAAAATCTATAAAGGTCTTAAAATCACTACGGATGCATAAAGAGCCGAGCTGCTGAAGCCGAGGAGGCGTCCCTCCTCCTCCTCCCCCTCCTCTTTCTTTTATAAATATAATATAACACGTTCCATTCCTCTATTGCTGTGTGTGTGTGTGTGTGTGTGTGTGTGTGTGTGTGTGTGTGTGTGTGTGTGTGTGTGTGTGTGTGTGTGTGTGTGTGTGTGTGTGTGTGTGTGTGTGTGTGTGTGTGTGTGTGTGTGTGTGTGTGTGTGTGTGTGTGTGTGTGTGTGTGTGTGTGTGTGTGTGTGTGTGTGTGTGTGTGTGTGTGTGGGTGTGGGTGTGGGTGGGTGTGGGTGTGGGTGTGGGTGTGGGTGGGTGTGTGTGGAGGGGGGGGGGACCCTGAATGTGACCATATGCTCACAATGCAATGACAACACAAGCACCCAAACCAGCTCCAACAGAAAATCCACACAAAGTTCATTGTTTTTGTATGAAAGTGAATTATTTACAAGAGGAGTCGTCTCTCCTCTGATTGGAGGAGTCGTCTCTCCTCTGATTGGAGGAGACGTCTCTCCTCTGATTGGAGGAGACGTCTCTCCTCTGATTGGAGGAGACGTCTCTCCTCTGATTGGAGGAGACGTCTCTCCTCTGATTGGAGGAGACGTCTCTCCTCTGATTGGAGGAGACGTCTCTCCTCTGATTGGAGGAGACGTTTGTCTGTTTGTGTTTCGGCATATTATCTTTTTTTGATTATTGAAATTTGTATGATGGAGATTTTGTTTGTTTTATATCATTGTTCTTGTCAAAGTTCACCAATAAAATGAAACTTGTAAAAAGATACAGCCCCTTTTGTTGTTGTTGACAGACATACACAAACCTACACACACTCAAACCTACACACACAAACAGACACACACACACACCTGGGTTTTCTTGCGATTGACCCGCTCCAACACTTTATACTTTCCTTGTGATTATTTAGTGAAGACTGTTTAATTTATTTACTACCAGAAACAAAAGAAGAAAACAAAACAAGTTATAAAATATGATTTAATATAAATATATAACGATTGTTCCTTAAAGAGACTTTTAGAACAACAGCGCTCGCTGGCGGGTTCAAACCCGGAGACAAAAAGATAAAGAATGATAATCTAACTGCACATGAAGAGAGAAGAGAGAGAGTTCTCTATGAACACACACACACACACACACACACACACACACACACACACACACACACACACACACACACACACACAATGAGCCAAATGGCCTCACGTTGTATGATGGTCTGTTTTCCACTGACAGTTTGCATCCGAGATCCAACAAAATATGTTTTTTCCCTATTTGGCAGGAGGGAGGGGGGGGGGGGCATTCTGTGTTGTTTTTTTCTTCCCATCAGCAAGTTTGCTGCATGCACCTCTGTTCATCATCACTGAAGATGCCCCCCCCCCTCCCTGTGCGTGCTGTGAAACAGTAGGTTGTGTGTGTGTGTGTGTGTGGGGGGGGGGGGGGGGCTTGGCAGAGGCACTGAGCCCGGCTGGAGAGGCCCCTCCTAATGCAGTCTGGGAAACACAAGGCTCTGGTATGCTAACACGAGTGTCACTTGGCTGTCAGACTCTCTCTCTCACACACACACTCTCACACACACACACACACACACACACACACTCACACACACACACACTCTCACACACACACACACACTCACACACACACGCCCAGTGTCTTGAACTAGAATCTGCATCAGGAAAGAGCTGAATGGCTTTTCAGTGGCGTTGCCCTCTTTATCCACGCTGTCTCTCTGTGTGTGTGTGTGTGTGTGTGTGTGTTCGTGTGTGTGTGTGTGTGTGTGTGCATGTGTGTGTTCATGTGTATGTGTGCATGTATGTGTGTGTGTGTCTATCTGCATGATGTGTGGTGCTGATCAGTTACATTGTGTTGTGTTGTGTTGTTGTCACTCTCCAATCTTTGTGAATATTTAAAAACTATTTCAAGGAAAGACAAAGTTCAATATGTGACCCTGAATGTGACCTTGTGTGTGTGTCTCTTGTGTGTGTGTCTCTGTGTGTGTGTGTGTGTGTGTGTGTCTGTGTGTGTGTGTGTGTGAGAGAAAAGAGAGGAAACCAAGGAAGAGAGCCCTCTCCTCCTCTTCCTCTCCTCCTCTTCCTCTTCCTCCTCCCCCTCCTCTCCTCTTCCTCTCCTGACCGTCAGCTCGTCTCTCCTCTCCTCCTCCTCCTCTCCTCCTCCTCCTCTCTTTCCTCCTCACGTTCTTCAGGACTAGATCTCGTTCCTCTGTCATCGTCTCATCTCGCTCTGGTTATCCAGATCAAGACGTAACACCGTTACCGTGGCAACGCACTGCAGACCGTTGCCGGGTCACATGACCTCCTCACCTCCACACGGAGGGCTTTATTACTTTATTTAATTCCATTGTTCGCCTCGTACTCATCGTGTTTCTTTCTTGCCTCTAATTGATTCACTGAAGAAGCCTATCGTATAATTCATTCATAAAAACACTAATAAATGATATAAATGATAATTAATAAATGCTCCCCGGGAAGAACAGTTTAATTTAATCTAATGTGTTGTGAAAAGTAAGTGTCCAAAACACGTTTCTTTAGCTTTGTATTTATTGTAATCTACCGTGTGACGTGTTGTCACTGCCCCCTAGCGGTGAGTTATGGAACTTCCGTGAGAAAAACAAAACAAAGCAGAAATACATGTTGTTGTTGTTTTTTAAACACTTGATGAACCGAAGTTTGACAAACAAATGGTAAATAGCACCGAGTTGCCGTACAGCATCCGTTAGCAGCGTTCCAGTCCCACGTCGTCCACTTTGTTTCATCATTTCTCTAGAAAATAAACAGTTTAACATCATAACAATGCAACTTCTTATAAGTTAAAACACAAATAAAACACAAATAAAACACAAATAAAAGCTCAATGTGGAAAACAAAACAATCAGAGAAGAAGAACAACAAAAATATAAAAATCTCATGGGAGGAATAATGTGCAACCATCGTCTCTAAAACACGGGACGGCTGGTCGTCTTCGAATGTTCAGGTCATTTGCATCTGGGCAGACTGACATGAGAGATGGAGAGGGAGAGAGGGAGAGAAGGAGAGAGAGAGGGAGAGAGAGAGAGAGATAGAGAAAGTCACAAATGAGTCTCCTCGTTAGATCAGATGCTACTTGTCTAGTTTTAATTTCTGGTATCCCCTTAAGGGATAGAGAGAGGGAGAAAGGGAGAGAAAGAAAAGGAGAACAGGAGAGGATAGAGAGAGAGAGAAAGAAAGGGTGAGAGAGAAAGAGAGAAAGGATAGAGAGAGGATAGAGAGAGAGAAAGAAAGAAAAGGAGAACGGGAGAGAGGATAGAGAGAGAGAGAAAGAGAGAGGATAGAGAGACGGAGAGAGAGAAAGAAAAGGAGAACAGGAGAGAAAGAAAGAGAGAGGATAGAGAGAGAGGGAGAGAGAAAGAAAAGGAGAACGGGAGAGAGAGGATAGAGAGAGAGAGTAAAAGTCACATGAGTCTCCTCGTTAGCTCAGATGCTACTTGTCTAGTTTTAGTTTCTGGTGTCCCCCTTAATGGATAGAGAGAGGGAGAAAGAAAGAGAGGATAGAGAGAGAGAGAACGAAAGGGAGAAAGAAAGAGAGACAGAGGATAGAGAGAAAAAGTCACACAAGAGTCTCCTCGTTAGCTCAGATGCTACCTGTCTTGTTTTATATTTGTAATGGGTTGAGAGAGAGAGAGAGGGAAAGAGATAGAGAGAGAGAGTCACACACGAGTCTCCTCGTTAGCTCAGATGCTACTTGTCTTGTTTTAGTTTTTTAATGGGTTGAGAGAGAGAGAGGGAAGGAGATAGAGATAGAGGGAGAGAGAGAGAGAGTCACACACAAGTCTCCTCGTTAGCTCAGATGCTACTGGTCGTGTTCCGCTCTCCGGCGCCCCCCTCTGGCTCGGCCAGGTATGCGTCCGAGTGTCTCTCCAGCTCCGCCCGGATGCGCTCCAGGTGCTCCGCCAGCTCCGTCAGGTTCCCGCACTGGCCCTCCACGCCGCTCACCCGGCTGTCGACGTCCTTCGCCTCGCGCCGCGCCTCCAGCGCCGCGCCGCGGCAGCCGCGCAGCTCGCCGGTCAGCCGGCGCTTCAGGGCCGCCAGCTCGCCCTTCAGCTGGGCCAGCCGGCGCTCCCCGGCGCCCAGCTGGGACGCCTGGCGGCCCACCAGCCGCGCGATGCCCTGCACCTGGTCGGCGATGTGGTTCTCCCGCCGCTCCCACGAGGCGTTGGCGTGGCCCACCTCGCTCGCCACGAAGCGGAGGGAGTCCTTCAGGCCCTTCAGGGTGCGGTTCACCGAGTTGATGTTGACCTTCAGCAGCGTGATCTCGCCCCGCACCACGCCCTCCGACTCCTCCCGCGCCGCCTGCAGCAGCAGCTTCTGCAGGGTGCGGTTGAGGAGGTCCAGCCGGTCGGAATGGGAGTCCAGGCGGGCCGCCGTCTCCTTCCCCGGCGCGCCGCGGTCCTCCCCGGCCCCCGGCGGCGGGGCGGCCGGCGAGCAAGAAGAGGTGCACAGGAGCTCCAGATCCGTCAGCTGCTTCTGAACGCCGTCCAGGTCTCCCTCCACGCGCCTCCTCACGGACTCCAGCGCCGTCTCCAGCGCCGGCACCGCCTGACCCTCCAGGAGCGCCGGAGCCGAGGCGTTGCCCAGCCTCTCCTCCAGGGTCCTCAGCTTGTCCTCCAGGGTCTTGAAGCCGTCCAGGCCGCCGGGGAGCGCCGCCGCTCCGTCGCCCTCGGCGCCGGCGTTGAGGCGGTCCTCGAAGTCCACCAGGCGCGTCTCGATCAGCGTCTCCACGTGGACGCTCTGGTCGGCGAGGTCGCCCTGGAGCCGCCGCTGGGAGTCCGTCAGCCCTTTGACGGACTCCTCCAGGCGCAGCACGCGCTGCGCCAGGCTGCTCACCTGCGGTCGGCAGAGGAAGCGTCCCGTTGAGTCGCCGCCCGACTCGCCGAGACGGAAACCCGGCGGCTTGACGCCTACCTGTCCGCAGCAGCTCTCCGTGAGCGTCAGGCCCTGGATCTGAGCCTGCAGCGAGCCCAGCTCCTGCCGGATGCCGGTCTCCCGTCCGTCCAGCGACTGCCGCATCTGCTCGCGGCCGTCCAGGTGCTCGCGGCGGCACTGGCTCTGCACCGCCCCCATCTTCTCGTCGCAGTGGCTCTCCAGGCCGGCGAGGCGCCGCTCGAAGCCGTCCAGGATCTCGGCCCGCACCCCGGCCAGCCTGGCGTCCAGGACCTCCTCCAGGTGCGGCGGCGAGTCGTGCTGAGGGACGGGCCGGCCCCGGGCCCCTTCCATGAGCCTCTTCAGCTGGCCATCGTGGCCCAGGACCATCCCCTACGGGGGGGAGGGCAGGAAGGCTCTTTTAGTGGATCTAATGTTTACATTGCAATTAGGAAGTTTGGGATTTACCAATTCGAGGTGCATCCTGAATCTCCTCTAAGAGGTGAGGTGCATCCTGGTACCTGAATCTCCTCCAGGACGTGAGCTTTGGCTCGCAGCTCATCCTTCACCTCCGTCACCCGACCCGCTAAGTCTCCGAAACCAGCGAAGCTCTCCCCTCCCTCCAGTCCGTCGGGGGTCCCGTCCGGGATCACCCCGAACCCGACGGCGGGGTCGGACACGCGGGCCGGGTTCGGCAGCAGGGACGCCAGGAGCCGGTTGGCGTCCTCCCTCAGGGTGGTGCGCAGCCGCTCCTCCAGGCCGGCCACCGCCCCGTTGAGGGTGTCCAGGCCGTGGGCGAGGCGACGCACGACCTCCTCCATGCGGTCCAGGCGCTCGCCGGTCACGCCCGAAACCCCAAATGTATTCCCTGTATGAAAAATGTTAGAAAAGAAGAAATTAGGACGAGGATTCTACAGAGAGGTTCTAGGGTGATCCAAGGGGACCTAGGGGATCGGCATAGAGGTTCTGGGGTGATCCAAGGGGACCTAGGGGATCGGCATAGAGGTTCTGGGGTGATCCAAGGGGACCTAGGGGATCGGCGTAGAGGTTCTGGGGTGATCCAAGGGGACCTAGGGGATCGGTGTAGAGGTTCTGGGGTGATCCAAGGGGACCTAGGGGATCGGCGTCAAGGTTCTGGGGTGATCCGAGGTGACCTAGGGGTTCGGCGTCAAGGTTCTGGAGTGATCCGAGGGGACCTCAGGGTTTGGCGTAGAGGTTCTGGGGTGATCCGAGGTGACCTAGGGGTTCGCCGTTGTTCTGGGGTGATCCGAGGTTACCTAGGGGTTCGGCGTCGAGGTTCTGGGGTGATCCGAGGGGACCTAGGGGTTCGGCATAGAGGTTTTCACCGTAGTTGGGCGAGCCGGGGATGGGCCTGCCGGGCTCCAGCTGGCCTCCGCCGGGCCGCTGGTCCACGGGCGGCCGGGGGCCGTGGGGGAAGCCCTTCACGCCCGGCCGGTGGGGCGCTGCCCCCCCGCCCCTGAAAGGCGGAGCCACGACATCGGGCAGCGACGTGGGTCCGTCGTAGCAGTTCTCTCCAGAGTAACCGGGACAGCATCTCCACTCCAGCTCCGTCACCTGCTTGTGCCCCACCTTGTACTTGGGCTTGAAGAACGTCCGGTACCTGCAGGGAGAACACGAGAGGGAGAACGTCACCCCCTGCTGGTCACAGAGGGCGCTGCAGCAGTACGCTTGAAAGGGTTCGAGAGGTAACGAAATATGAAAATATATCTTTATTTGAACTTTTTTTTCTTTTTAAAGTAAAACATTTAAATTTAAAATATAAAAAAATTAAAATATAACAATACATAAAGAAGGCTAATATAGATTTAGCTTCAACCGTATTTCAAAGGAATTAACTACATATAAAACTAGATGTATTTAGGTATACATATTATCTATACATACAGATATATTTCTATACATATATTTAAATATAAACATGTACTCTATGTAAACGTGCAAACACACGCACACACACACACACACGCACACACACACATACACACACACACACACATTCTCTCTCACACTCTATCTCTCGCTCTCTCACAAACACACGCACACACACACACACACACAATATCTCTCCCACACTCTCTCTTTCTCTCTCTCTCGCTCTCACACACACACACACTCAATATCTCTCTCACACATTATCTCTCTCTCTCTCTCGCTCACTCACAAACACACACACACACACACACACATGGATTCACCCCATTGGGCCCATTGGACACACAGACGTGCGTGCGGCGCCACCACCGGCCGCGGCCACTAGAGGGCAGCATCACCGCGCTTACATGACGACGGGGCACTTCTGGCCCCAGACGCACTGGGTGGTGTACTCCGCCTTCACGAAGGCCGCGGCTCCGTCCTGCATGACGCACGTGACGTTCCTCTGGACCACGTAGGCGCAGTGGTTCCTGTGGGAGGAGCTTATTGTTATGATTTAAACTTTAAACACGTGACATCATAATGATGTTAAACATGTGAACGTTTCCCTGAAGAGGAAACGGGAAACTACTTCAAAACAGACGGACATCAGCACACCTCCTCCTCCTCCTCCTCCTCCCCCTCCTCCTCCTCCTCCTCCTCCCCCCCCCTCCTCCTCTTTCTCCCTTCTCCTCCTGCTCCTCCTCCTCCTCCTCCTCCTCCTCCTCCTCCTCCCCCTCCTCCTCTTCCTCCCTTCTCCTCCTGCTCCTCCTCCTCCCCCTCCTCCTCCTCTTCCTCCTCATAGTGGTGCAACACAGGAAACGATGAAGCCTTCCCTCTTGGGGAGCTTTTAGCAACACAGCTGCCTGGCAACCCACCGCTGAACAAGTGTGAGGGTTTAGAACCAGAACCAGGTCCAGGACCAGAACCTGGTCCAGATCCAGAACCAGATCCAGAACCAGGTCCAGAACCAGAACCTGGTCCAGATCCAGAACCAGGTCCAGAACCAGATCCAGAACCAGAACCAGAACCAGAACCAGGTCCAGAACCAGGTCCAGAACCAGAACCAGGTCCAGATCCAGAACCAGATCCAGAACCAGAACCAGAACCAGAACCAGGTCCAGAACCAGGTCCAGAACCAGAGCCGGTGAGATGGGAGTTCATGAAGCCTTTAAACACCAATAGGAGCAGCTCCGGTTCAGGAGCCAGAGTTGTGTCCACCGCAGAGGTCAGGGGGAGGTCAGGGGGGGAGGTCAGGGGGAGGTCAGGGAGAGGTCAGGGAGAGGTCACATGGGAGGTCAGGGGGAGGTCAGGGGGAGGTCAGGGAGAGGTCAGGGAGAGGTCAGGGGGTCTGGGGGAGGTCAGGGAGCAGGGAGGTCAGGGGAGGTCAGGGGGGGTCACAGGGGGAGGTCAGGGGGAGGTCACATGGGGGGGGACTCATTGAAACATTGTATCCAAATGGACTTTATCTCTCCAGTGAGACGAGGCGACCGTCAGAACCCAAAGAACTGAAACCACAACTGAGAGAAGGAGGGGGGGGGGGGGGGGTCAGGTTTCACATGGCGGGAGAGAAACTCCTGTTTCCTTCAGACGTTACACTAAAGTCAATCTAACGCCGCTCCACACACACACACACACACATACACACAGACACACACACACACACACACACACACAGATTAACATCGGGTGAAAAAGAAAGCGTCCCTCCGCGGTGTCGGCCTGCAGGTCACCGGCTATGCTGCGTAAAAACAGCTCACTAGAGCCTCCACACACACACACACACACACACACACACACACACACACACACACACACACACACACACACACACAGATAAAACAAAGGTCCCACACCACAGGGCTCGTATTTCTGCAGGATGAAGCTGCTTGTGTAATCTTCATCCTGCAGAACAGTGTGTGTGTGTGTGTCTGTGTGCGTGTGTGCGTGTGTGTGTGTGTGTGTGTGGCTGGAGCAGACGGCATAACTCTGGACTCTTTGGTGAGAAAAAAAGGAGGAGGAATCCTGATCCAGCATGATCTGATATCAGAGGGAGAGAGAGAGAGAGGGAGCGGGAAAGAGAAGAGGAAAGAAAGGATGAGGAAGGAGAGGAAAGAATAGGAAAGAGAGGGAGAGAGAGAGAGAGGAGAGGGAGAGAGAGAGAGAGAGAGAGAGAGAGAGAGAGAGAGGGAGAGAGAGAGAGAGAGAGCCTTGTGGGCGTGCCGGTTATTCTCACCTCGCGGCTTCACAGCGCAAATAGTTTCTGATGTTGTTTTTATGCCGGTGACAGACGAGAGGAGACAGCCGACGTCACCGGTCTGAAAGCAACGGGCAACGGGCAACGGGCAACGGGCAACGGGCCGGTCCCCCGATGCTCGACCTCACAGAGCTTTATGACTCCTCCCATCATTATCAAACACCTCCTGGGGGAGGGGCCTCACTGAACTCGTTTCTCTCTCTTTACTCCCCCCTCTCTCTCCTAACACCCCCCCCTCCCCACCCCCCCCCCCCCCCCCCACACACACACACACACAACTTCCTTCTTTTTATGGCAATAACAATATTGTCATTCTTTGACTGATGTTCTGGTGCCACTGTAAATATTCCCAGTATAGCGTTACAGCCCTGGGGGGGGGGGGGGGGGGCATTTTTATTGGCAAATGTTATTATTGCTAGACTCCCCCAGAGCTGTAATCCCTGTTTACTGATCTGAAGCTTCCAGGCGGCGTTGCTCTTGGAGTTCAGACTTTGCGTCGAGGCTCCCGCGTTACCGGCGGCGATGCTCGCCTGAAGCGCCACACGGCCGTGTTTTCCTTTCATGATGAATCTTCTGCAGCAACACATTCAAAGAAAAGTCCAAAACATCACGGAACTTTTCCTTTTACAGGTTTTCAAAAGCAATTCACCGTCATTCATTTGGACTTCCTGGGGAGGGGCGGTCCACGAGGTCGCCTCACAGCGGGAAGGGGGGGGGGGATGAGGGTGTGTGGGGGGGGGGTTGCCGTGCGTCGTCGTGCGTCGCCGTGACGACGTCCCGCCCCCCCCAGCTCTGGGCCGAGGCCCCCGGACTTGGGCGATCTAGAAATGATCCGCTAACTGGAAACGGCCCGACTGAAACACTCCCAACGCAAACTCACAAACAGTCGCCCACGACCTCTGACCTCTACCCCCCCCCCCACACACACACACACAGCCTTTGATCTACGGTCCCATAGGTCTTGGCGTGACCCCCCCCCCCCCCCCCCAGGGACTCGGCCCTAATCCGATCAGCGGCGGAGGCATGCGGCATCTGCTGGGATCCCCTAATTGATTTACACGACGCCCGTTGCCCCCGGCGACGGCTACGTTGCTCCGCGTCTCTCGGGTAACGATTCACCTGTTGCTGCTCGGGGGGCAGCGCGGCGACGGACGCCTGCGGAGGGGGCGGGGCCTAAAGTTTAGTTTCTTTTCCTTGTGATCTACGTCATTGCGTCGGGAATGTGAGGCGCAGGATACGTCGGTGTAGAGCGACTAGTAACCACGGTAACCGGGACTTTAGCGTTAGTCGGAAATGTAAAATATCTGAAAGAAACAAACAGATCGTAACGCTCCTAAAAATGTCGTCCTTTCATTTTCCCGTGAAAACAACTGTTGAAGTTTCTCGTCCCCCCACAAAAGAAATTATTCTTCGGGAGATTACGCTCGAACGCATCGCGAGGTAACGTTCTGTGTCAGAATGATGTCATGGAAACATCGAGGCACGCTGGTTATTGATCGTGACCCCGATCGGGTCAGAAAAGAAAGGTTTCAATTTAAATAAAAAAAATTAATTATTTAAACTTACTATTTGACATTTTTGACGAAACGTCCGTCCGTAACACCCCCCCCCCCCCCCCCCCCCGGCCCTCCCAGGCTTCCGTACTACGAAGCGATTAAAGATTAAAGTGTTCATGAACAGCTGAGAATCCTGAGAGCGCTCTTCAATCCGTCAGTTCAGAAACAAGAGTTTTGTATTTACAAGTTTTGTTTTGTATTTACAAGCTGTAAACGAGAGTACACACACACACACACACACACACACGCACACACACACACACACACACACACACAGCACGTGTTATTTTTAGGTGCAGCACTGAGCTCATGTATCTGCCGCTTGTATAAACTCTATAGTTGGACGCGGGAGAACTCCGGTAACCACCGACCACATGTGGCTGGTCTGGAGATTCAGATATACTCATGAATATTTAAATATGAATAAATAAATATAAATAACAATACAAATTTATAAAAACAGTTATCCATATTTATTTATAAATAAATGTATAAATATAAATATATTTAAAAATGAATAAAAACATTCATACATATTTATTTATAAATACATTTATAAACATCACAATTCAATTCAATTCAGTTTATTTGTATAGCCCAATTTCACAAATTACAAATTACCCTCAGAGTGCTTTACAATCTGTACACATAGACATCCCTGACCTTTGACCTTTGACCTCACATGGGATCAGGAAAAACTCCCAAACAACCCTTCAGGTTAAAAAAGGGAAGAAACCTTCAGGAGAGAACAGTTACAGCATTTATTTAAAACATTTATACATATACATCTATACACGTGTATATATATATATATATATATATATATATATATATATATATATATATATATATATATATATATATATATATATATATACATGAATGCTGTGTGGACTACCCCCTCTGCATACAGCGTCATCATATATAGTTGTATTAATAAATGTCTGAATGAGTGATGCTGTGGACTAACCCCTCTAGAGCGTCATGATGTCTTTATGAATGAACGTGTTGAGCTGGAGATCTGAGGACCAACTCAGGAGAGGAAACGTCCTTTAAGGAGATTAAAGTCTCATTTCACACGATGAAGACTCTCCAGGTGAAGAGGGTCACCCTGCTTATTGACTCTGGAGTTAACGAGGAAATTAAAACAAGTATTGATCTGAGATCAGTGGTACCGCTCCACACTGTCAGCAGCTGGAAGTCTCTATAACTGAGCCCTCCTCCCCACACACACACACACACACTCATTCACACGCACACACTCACACTCACACACACACACACTCACTCACACACACACACACACACACACACACACCTCCATCGCGGCACCATAACGACGCCTTTGTGTTCATGTCATTGTTGCTCCATCATGTTTTTACACAGCAGCCACAGATGTTTTAAGGTGTGAGCCGCAGAGAAGGGCTGAGGGAGAGAGAGAGGGAGAGGGAGGGAGGGAGAGAGGGAGAGAGAGCGAGGGAGGGAGAGAGAGCGAGGGAGGGAGAGATGGAGAGAGAGAGCGAGAAGGAGAGAGAGAGGGAGGGAGAGGTGTGAGTGTGTGAGAGGGAGAGTGTGTGAGAGGAAGAGTGAGAGAGAGTGTGTGTGTGTGTGTGTGTGTGTGTGAGAGAGAGAGAGAGAGTGAGAAGGAGAGAGGGAGAAACAGAGAGTCAATTCAGGGATCTGTTACGGCTCATGCCCCATAACTGAAACCATATTTCTGGTGACATGTGTTTCTCTGGGGGGGGGGGGGGGGTACAGTATGAAGAGGGTCCCACACTCTCTTTTTGAATTCAACACCCTGCAGCGTGGGAATAATCCCCCAAAACAAACACAACGACAACAACAACAACAACAACAACAGCCACCCCGCAGGAGCACCTACTTGTGTCGCGTCATGGGCTTGTTGGGCGGGTGGGGGGGGCTGAGGCCGGCCTTGAACAGGTTGTATCTGTTCCCGTAGAACGGGTGGACGTGGCCCCCGTAGAACGTCCCCTTGGCGTCCGCGTGCACGTACAGGAGCGCGCCGAGCAACAGGAGCCGCGCGGCCGCGGGACACGACGCGTCCCTCATGGTTGGTGGTGGTTTAAAATCCCTTTTTAGTGTAAAAAAAAATGTCGGGGGAAAAGAAGAAGAAGAAGAGGAGGAGGAAGAGTTCCCTCAGAGTGCCACAGCCGGAGGTGCTGCTCCTCCTCGGGAGGAGAGGAGCCCGAACAGCTGCTGCGTCCTCTGCAGCATCGCGCCGCGGAGTGACGGGTCGGCCGGAGCGGAGGGGAAGGAACCCAGAGAGGCTGAGGAGGGAGGAGGGAGGGGGAGGGAGGGAGGGAGAGAAAAAAGGAAAAACAACACACAAAGGTGTGCTGGAGGAGGAGGAGGAGGAGGAGGAGGAGGAGGAGGAGGAGGAGGAGGAGGAGGAGGAGGAGGAGGAGGAGGAGAGCGAAGAGCTCCGTACGTGAAGGACCTGAGCCGCCGAGCTCTCTGCGCTCTCTGGTGCGCAAGAGAGGTTGTGTGTGTGTGTGTGTGTGTGTGTGTGTGTGCGTGTGTGTTTGTGTGTGAGCGCGCGTCCGCGTGCATGCGTGCAAAGAAGAGGCGCGCTGCCTCTAAAGGGGGCGGGCCCTCTGCACGAGGGGAGGACCGACTGCTGATATGATGGAGGGGGGGTGGGGGGGGGGGTAAAGAACAAAAACTTTAATCCAATTTCCTGCTCTAATAAAGTTTTATTTATTCTTTTTAATCCATTTAAATCTTTTTGAATGTTATTATTTGTTCTGTCTCCATCTGCTGCGGGAGCAGCTGCATCACGCTACCCTCAATGGACCTCCTCCTCCTCCTCCTCCTCCTCCTCCTCCTCCTCCTCCGGCCACTGTCAGTCATTAAGAATCTAATGACTGCGCACCCCGCGACCCCCCCCCCCCCCTCCCCCTCGCGCGCACGTGGCCGCTGCGCGCTCCCGCGCGGAGCTCTCGGGTTCGCGCTCCACTGCGTCCTGTGTGAGTTCCAGGCGGCTCACAGCTCCTAGAATAAGTTGCGTGTCAGACTCTGAATGTCTGAGGCCTGAAAACATTTCCATTCATTGTGATCGGTTCTCCTTTTTATTATTCAATCTTCCCTTTCAGAACATTTTAGTTTGAAAGCTTTTTTATAGACGACACCGCCGCCTTCCCCCTTCTTTAGCCGATCTCCAAACCCTATTGGCATGGTGGCGTTAAGCCAGAGAGAGGCGCAGCCACAATTAATGTGTGCATCCTTAATGAGGGTCGTGACCTTTCATAACCTTTCGTGACCTTTCTTGACCTTTCGGTACGTCGCTGGTTTTGGTTCGTGGTCGACCTCTCGACCAGAAGTTCTTCGTCCGGCTGGTTGAGACCGTCTCCGTGCACAAGTTGATCGCTTCTATATAAAACGTATATACGTTTACTTTATTAACATGCCGCGTCCTCCCCTCTGATTGGCCGAGCCCCGATCACATGACAAGACTCTCAGGCGCCTCGTTACTCCATCGGCGTTCCTCCTCTGCAGTACCTCCTGCAACTATAAACCAACACGTGTGAAGAGATCCTGCTTCCAGTTTACTTCCTTTAAACTTCCTGTTTACTTCCTTTTAACTTTCTGTTGACTTCCTTTAAACTTCCTGTTGACTTCCTTTTAACTTTCTATTGACTTCCTTTTAGCTTATTGTTTACTTCCGTTTAACTTCCTGTTTACCTTCTTTTAACTTCCTCTTAACTTTCTGTTGACTTCCTTTTAACTTCTTGTTGACTTCCTTTTAACTTCCTGTTTACATCCCTTTAACTCGGCGTGTCGATTCCTCGTGACCCTCCGTCTCTCTCCCTCTCTCTCTCCCTCTCCCTCTCCCTCTCTCTCTCTCTCTCTCCTCTCCCTCTCCCTCTCTCTCTCTCTCTCCCTCTCTCTCTCTCTCCCTCCCTCTCCCTCTCTCTCTCTCTCTCCCTCTCTCTCTCCCTCTCTGGGGTTTTATTTAAACAGGAGAGAGAGGAAGGTCTGTTTCGTGCCTCGGGTCATTTCACAGTGCTCGTTTGATTTCTAATTCTGAGATCAGAGTTGACTGCTTTAGGGGCGGGGCTACAGGTGACTGATAGGGGGGCTTTAGGGGCGGGGCTACAGGTGACTGATAGGGGGGCTTTAGGGGCGG
>CM070097.1:1003474-1008474 GCA_036178185.1 Liparis tanakae
ACGCATGGACTTCTATACAACCAGAGGATCCCCCTGGTGGCCAGGGGAGAGAATGCAGCTTTACGATACTTTAAGACTACTAGAGGTTCCTCTCCCGTATTCTTGAGTCGCCGTCAGCCGTCTTTAGATTTCACGGCGACGAACTTCGTGACTCGGTGTTCGTTTCTTTGCCGGTGACCTTGAAGACGAGGTCGACCTTCACTGACAGCTCGTTTTAAAAGAAGTGAAGCGAGACTCGACATCGGCTCACGAGGTAAAGCTGTGATTGACCCAAATCTGTCAGTTAAACCTCCTCATTGAATCGCGGTGAAAGCCCCCCCCCCCCGTTCCGTCTTCCAGGCGCCCGTCAAAACGACAACAACAACAACCAGAAGGGCCTCCGGCTGAAAGCCTTTGGAGCGTCAGTCAAAAGCAACAACAGTCCAAACGGCGGCTGAAGTCTGGGGGCCGAGCGGCGGTCGGAGCGTGAGAGGAACGGCGAACAGGAACCAAGACTCGTAAAAGAGCCGCTACTAAAAACAGATAACTGAAAAAGCCTCTCGACAGTCCACCACCAACAACAACAACAACAACAACAAACGTGTAAACACGAGTTTCACATCCTGAGAGTTTTTGTGGTGTTTTTGTGGGAATATTCTACGAAAAGCAGATGAGATTCATAATTATCTTTGAGTGAAACTCAGGCTGGATTCTTAAATAATCTTAACACTAAACAATGAGCAGAATACAAAAAACTGACATGATGCTACGAATAACAGCAGAAACAACGAGACGTGTAGAAGCTTCCACATCTTTATACGCAGACCTCAGATCAGACGTCTCCCAAAACACATCAAATGAGAGGAGAAGCCGTCGGCTTTGAGACGATCCAGAAGCACAAAGACGGCGCCGCAGAGTCCCGCTGAGCATCATGGGAAAAAACTCCAGTGAACCGAGAGGGAGGAGCTACGAGCAATCAGCCAAACACAATGACCGATAAACGTTACGATTAACGTTAATTAACTGAAAAACATAGCCTGCTTTATGTTGTGAAGTAGAGTCACTAGAGAGACTTCTATACAACCAGAGGAGCCCCCTGGTGGTCAGGAGAGAGAATGCAGCTTTAACACATGAAGCATATACTTCTATACAACCAGAGGAGTCACCCCCTGGTGGTCAGGAGAGATAATGCAGCTTTAACACATGAAGCATATACTTCTATACAACCAGACGAGTCACCCCCTGGTGGTCAGGAGAGATAATGCAGCTTTAACACATGAAGCATATACTTCTATACAACCAGACGAGTCGCCCCCTGGTGGTCAGAAAAGAGAATGCAGCTTTAACACACGAAGCATAGACTTCTATACAACCAGAGGAGGCCCCTGGTGGTCAGAAGGGAGAGTGCAGCTCTAACACAGTGATTTTGTTTCTGCCACATGTCGACAACACAAAGCACCTCGAGGTAACGAGCTGCCCGCATGGCGAGTTTGTGATTTATTAACACCACCGACAGCGAAGAAGAAGAAGAAGAAGAAGAAGAAGAAGAAGAAGAAGAAGAAGAAGAAGAAGAAGAAGAAGAAGAAGAAGCAGTGAGCGCTCCTCTGTATCTTCGTGTTCTCATCACCTTCATGTTCAGCTCAGGTTGAAGTTCAGACGAGACTCCAAAGTTCTTCACAATGATTAAGAACTGAAGAGCTCCTCATCCTCCTCCTCCTCCTCCTCCTCCTCCTCCTCCTCCTCCTCCTCCCCGTCTGCGCTGTGAGCCTCTTCTTCTTCTTCTTCTTCTTCTTCTTCTTCTTTCTTCTTCTTCTTCTTCTTCTTCTTCTTCTTCTTCTTCCTCCTCCTCTTTTCCCTATTTGCTCATTTCCTGCACACGGTGAGAAAAGAGAAGATTCATCTGGACCGCAGCATCGAAGCCCGAGGCGGAGATGAAGGAGCCACATGCCTCTTCTTCTTCTTCTTCTTCTTCTTCTTCTTCTTCTTCTTCTTCTTCTTCTTCTTCTTCTTCTTCTTCTTCTTCTTGACACTCAGAAGCTTCAGGAGATTCCCACCAGCTTCAGATGGATGACAAACACACACACACACACACACACACACACAGACAAACAGACACACACACACACACACACAGACAAACAGACACACACACACACACACACACCCTGACTGAAGGTTCTGCTCTCTCTCTTCTCGAGGAGAGAGACCTCGTAGAAGTCATTTTTCTGAAGGTTTCTATAAACATGGCCGCCCGTCTCGTCGGGCGCTCGCCGTCTGGCGTCTCTCGTCACGTACGCGGCGTGGCGGCGGCGGCGGCGCTGAGCAATTAGGTAGAAAAGCGGCGAGCAGGAAACCCGGCGGAGGCCTCGCGGAGGGCCCGGTGCCAGCAGCCCGTTGGGCCGTGTTAACCCTCACCACAACATGTGTGTGTGTGTGTGTGTGTGTTCTGGGGGGGGGGGGGGAGGTGGGCAAAGTATTGGCTGTGGAAAATGACATCACTGTTCCAGCAGGCGACTCGAGTTGCAGCATTCTTGTTTACGTCCTCCATAACAAGAGTTCTGGATTCATGGATCGCAATCAGAGTCCACACACACACACACACACACACACACACACACACACACACACACACACATATATGTATATATATATATATATATATATATATATATATATATATATATATATATATATATATATATATACATGTATATACATTACGTTACATCACATGTCATGTAGCAGACGCTTTTATCCAGAGAGACTTACAATAAGTGCATTTCAACCTAGAGAACAAACTAAGAACAACAAGAATACAGAAAGTAACATTTCCTCAACATAGTCAAACTACAAAAGTACCACAATAACATATTTAAGAGCCACTGAAGTGATAATCTGTGTTTTAATCCAGATATAGTCTAAAGGTGTGTTTTCAGTTTCCGGTGAAGATGTAGAGACTTCCTGCTGGTGTCAGTGGGGAGCTGGCTCCACCAATCAGGAGCCAGGACACAGACAGTCTGATGTAGTGATGAGATGGAGGTGACGGAGTCACAAGTCGGTTGGCTGTTGCCGAACGGAGCGAACGTGCCGGGGTGTACGGTGTGACCACATCCCAGATGTAGACCCACACACACACACACACACACAAACACACACATGCACACACACACACAAACACACACATGCACACACACACATGCACACACATGCACACACATGCACACACACACACACACACACACACATGCACACACATGCACACACACAAACACACACACACAAACACACACACACACAAACACACACATGCACACACACACATGCACACACACACAAACACACGCATACACACACACACACAAACACACACACACAAACACACACATACACACACATGCACACACATGCACACACACACACAAACACACACATGCACACACACAAACACACACATGCACACACACACACACACACACACACACTTATACACAACCACACACTTATACACACACACACTCTCACAGACACACACAAACACTCACACATGCACACACACACACTCACACACACACACACACATATACATACACACTCTCACACACACACACGCACACCTTCTTGAGGCTGCAGCATCGTGCAGTGTTTCCTGACTCGGGTCCTTGATTGACTTTCTGTGTCCCGCCCCCAATCACTTCCGGGGACCAATCACACGGCTGCATTTCAACTATATAAACATATATCTCTATCTCTATATTCTTCATTATAAATATAAAGCGCCGTGCAGCCGGGAGTGGATCTGTAAGTCGGGTCCGGCTCCTCCTCCAATGGGAGTCGTCTGATTGGCTGCATCTGCTTCCTGTCGCCATTTAACCGTTTCTTCATGGGGGGGGTCAGACCGCTACCGTCCCACCAGAACTCGGCGCTCTAATGACCTCCGACTGGACGCGGGCGGCGGCTTCATCTGGAGGAAGTCACACGTCTCACAGCCGCCGTTCACGTTTTCACGTTTTATTATGACTTCTTTTTCTTCTTCTTGACTTCCTGCTCCGGCTTCAAAGCGGCGTGCACCTGCCCGTAAACCCCGCACGCCGCCATCGGCTCCTTCGCTTCACGCTCAGTTTGACGAGTTGTGTTCTACGCAGGAAACGTTTTGGATCGGTCTGGTTGTTGTTGTTGTTGTTGTTGTTGTTGTTGTTGTTTTTAAATAATCAGAGGAAGTGACTTTCTGTACGCACAAGGCAGAGCCCGAGTGTGGGGGAGCGCCGGCGACCCGAGTGGGAACCGGCGAGGTCTGAATAGGTGGCGAGAGAGAGAGAGAGAGGGAGAGAGAGAGAGAGAGAGAGAGAGAGAGAGAGACAATAGCAACACATGGCTACAGAATGCTCTCCTAATGGGGCGTTGACCTTCTCAGTGGGAAAGAATGGGGAGACGAGTGTGTGTGAGACTAAGAGCAGACCCAGGATCAGTGGAGCACGTCGAGCCATCGGACCCCGACCCGTCAACTCGTCAACCGCCCCCCCCTCCCCCCTCCCCCCCTCCCCCCCTCCCATCAGCATCTCTGTCTATGGCATTGTTTCACCTTCCAACCTCGCTCTTTGCCTCTTTTTCTATACCTCTTTCACTCATGCCTTCCTCCTCCTCCTCCTCCTCCTCCTCCTCCTCCTTCCCCTCCTCCCCTCGGTCCGAGGTCCGGAGGCTCTGGACCCGCATCGAGGAGGAGGAGGAGGAGGAGGAGGAGGAGAAGGAGGAGGAGGAGGATGAGTTCCAGTCCACCGGCCCGGATCCAGTAGAAACCGGTCCACCCTGAATGGGCCCAGATTCACCTGCATACTCCGGATCTTCAATCCTCCTCCTCCTCCTCCTCCTCCTCCTCCTCCTCCTCCTCCTCCTCCTCCTCCTCCTCCTTGTGTGTTACACAGAGAGGTTCATCAGTTCCTTGACCCCCGTATCCCTGGCAGAGAACGCTAAGGTTCTCAAAAAGATCCGCCCTGACACGATGAAGGAGCTGGAGTCTTCTATAC
>CM070097.1:1018474-1023474 GCA_036178185.1 Liparis tanakae
CAATCAAAAGAATAAAAACCTTATTACATAGATGTATTAATCTAAATGTTTGGCCCAGAGTCGTTGGTAACAGATCTGTGATGAAGGGCCTTCTGGTCCGACGAGACGAAGCCCAACACACGGCTCAGCGTGTGAAGTATGCGCTGCTGTAAGGAAACGGTGGTGATTAGAAGTAAAAACCTTGAAGGAACCTTGAGGCCTCCGGTGTGAATGGCGGTGAGCGAGGTGAGGAAAGAAGTGAAACGCGTCCCTTCAGGTCACTGCTGACCGCTCAGCTCCACCGAATGCTTCAGTTTTACAGATCGTACAACGGGGGAAACGTCAGAAGAAAACAGGGACGTCTTGCATTTTGTTTCCCGGCTTCTGGAACCCAAAGGCACCGTTCCACCTCACCGGAGTCCAACAGGAATCACTCCTCCTCCCCCGAGTGGACCTCAGCATCTGCTACCGATTACTGGGGCTTAGAGGTGCACAATCAGTATTTGGCGACTCCTCTGGTTGTATAGAAGTCTATATTTCATGTATTGAAGCTGGATCATCTCTCCTGGCCAGCAGGGGGATCCTCTGGTTGTATATAAGTATATATTTCATGTATTAAAGCTGCACTCTCTCTCCCGACCACCAGGGGACGACACCTCTGGTTGTATAGAAGTCTATGCTTCATGTGTTAAAGCTACATTCTCTCTCCCGACCACCAGGGGGCGACTCCTCTGGTTGTATAGAAGTCTACGGTTCATGTGTTAAAGCTGCGTTCACTCTCCTGACCACCAGGGGGCGACAACTCTGGTTGTATAGAAGTCTACGGTTCATGTGTTAAAGCTGCGTTCACTCTCCTGACCACCAGGGGGCGACAACTCTGGTTGTATAGAAGTCTACGCTTCATGTGTTAAAGCTGCATTCTCTCTCCTTACCACCAGGGGGCGACTCCTCTGGTTGTATAGAAGTCTACGCTTCATGTGTTAAAGCTGCATTCTCTCTCCTTACCACCAGGGGGCGACTCCTCTGGTTGTATAGAAGTCTACGCTTCATGTGTTAAAGCTGCATTCTCTCTCCTTACCACCAGGGGGCGACTCCTCTGGTTGTATAGAAGTCTACGCTTCATGTGTTAAAGCTGCATTCTCTCTCCTTACCACCAGGGGACTCCTCCTAGCCAAACAACAAGATGAAAAATCCAAAACCAGGAAGTGGAGCCTTTGAAGCGTCCTCGCCGGGTGACCTCACGACCACTTCGTGCTCAGGCTGCGTCATCGAGCTAACGCCACATTCAAAGTCTGTTAACCATAAACACGTGTAACGGAAATACATATAAGTTCCCAGATTTGACTTTAAAACAAATTGCCACATTCTTTAAGGGCCAGATTTTATTACTTTTGCCCCGACAGCCTTCACTGGTGGAGGAAGGAGTCCCGCCGACACGTCGCTGAGACTCCATCACACACCCGGAAGGCTTCAGGTCTCATCCCCAAAAGACCCATTCAAAGGTGTGCTGCAGGAGTTAGTAGATTGTTCCGAAAGCCTGTGTGTGTGTGTGTGTGTGTGTGTGTGTGTGTGTGTATGTGTGTGTGTGTAGAGGAGAGGCAGATCTGGGTTGAGGAGGGAGGGTCCGGTCTCTCGGGTCCGTCTCTATTCTGCTACCAGGAGACGTTGAGGCCGCAACTAATGAAATGTTTTCCCAACGATAGCGATCCATAACCCCCCCCCCCCACACACACACACACACAAACACACACTCTTTTTGTTGGGCGGGTCTCAATACACACAAAATATAACTCGCCCGTAATAACGACCAAAAAAACCACACAAGGCGTCTCCCCCCAGGAGGCCGCCCTTCGTTCCCCATGTGAGACGAGAAGCCGACGTCGAGTTATTTGTCATGTGACTTGAGTACTTGGGTACTTAAGTATTTGTGTTGCCTTAAAGCTAATTAAGTATTTCACGATCGTTTCCTGAACCTAATATGTCACAGTATTTTCTTCCGAGTTCTAACTCGTATTTAACGATCTACTAAACGTAATGAGTGTTTTACGAGCTTTTCCTGAATCTTACTTAGTATTTAACGATCTTTTCCTGAACCTAACTAATATTTCTCAATCTTTTTTACTCAACGAAACTAGTATTTTACGATCTTTTCCTAAACGTAACTAATATTTACAATCTTTTCCTGAATCTAACTTAGTAGTTCACAATCTTTTCCTATAACTCAGTATTTTACGATCTTTTCCTGAACCTTATTTAGTATTTCACGATCTTTTCCTATAACTCAGTATTTCACAATCTTTTCTCAGTATTTCACAATCTTTTCCTATAACTCGGTATTGTACGATCTTTTCCTGAACCTAATTTAGTATTTCACGATCTTCTCCTACAACTCAGTATTTCACGATCTTTTCTCAGTATTTCACAATCTTTTCCTATAACTCAGTATTTTACGATATTTTCCTGAACCTAATTTAGTATTTCACGATCTTTTCCTATAACTCAGCATTTCACAATCTTTTCTCAGTATTTCACGATCTTTTCCTATAACTCAGTATTTCACAATCTTTTCCTATAACTCAGCGTTTCACGATCTTTTCTAAAGGTAAATAAATATTTCACGATCTTTGCCCGAACCTAACGAAGTCTCTTCCTGCGAAGAGTTTTATTTTTAAAAGGCTGTCAGCGCCTCACAAGCAATAATAAAATAAAGCGCTAACTTTCCCCGTGAACGTGACGACGTGCGTCGTGTCTGTGGAGGCAGAAACACGAAGGCCACACACACACACACACATTAGCGGCTGGACACCAGAGCCTTTGTTGTGGTGTTGTCTTTTCCTCGCGGTCGGATCGTAGCCTCACAACTCGCCACGCTCCGCTCTCTGTTCACGCTCTTCTGCAAGCCGGCGTTCTGGCGTTCGCTCCGCGCTCAACGCCGTGAAGTGCTCAGCGTGACGACCGGCAGAGCGATCCCGGGCTGGCAGGTACCCTCGCTTCTCTCTCTCTTTCTTCCCTCCTTCCCTCCCTCCCTCCCTCCCTCCCTCTCTCCTTGTGTGCTCCTCGCCAGCTGTGAGTCTGTCCAGCCCAGTCGGCGTGAGACATCTGGGACGCATTGGACCCGAGAGAGAGGGGGCAGCTGGAACCTATCAGAGCCTCAGGGATCAGCAGATCTGTGTGTTTGGGGTTTGACCCGTCCTGAGGGGGGGGGGGGGGGGTTATAATGCTGTGTTTACTAACTGATCTACTGGCGCTTCACTCGTGTGTTTCAGGTTTCCATGGAGGATTTTTTTTACGTTCGGGTCCCAAGACGTTTGCCTGGAATAAAAAAAGCCGGTTGGAGCTTCAGTTCTGTGTTTTATTGAGTCTTAAAGCGACGGCGTCGGCCAGAAAGATTCACCAATAAACGGCGTGGGAAATATTTTCCAGAGCAGAACAAAAAAGTCCCGCCGAACGCGAAGCGTTGGAGGTTCTCTCCGGAGGACATTTGGAGCTCTTTGCGATCCCCGTTACACGAGTCATCACGAGAGGAGGAGTCGCCCGGGGACCCACAATTCATAGCAACGCGACGTTAAACACCGGCTGCAGCGTGGAGAAGGTTGTGAAAAGGTAAACAGAGAGGACGTATTACACACACACAACGCTGAGCGTGACAAACGGGACCGGAGAACGTTCTGCAGATATCTTGTTTTGTCATTGAAGACTTTTTGACAAAAAGGTTTTTTTTAAATGACGTGAGGAGGAAGACGAGCGGATCGGGGGGGAAGTGACACATAAATATCGCCAACTGTACACAATGTGTGTTGACGTTGTCACGGCGCTGACATCATTCCTCTCACCCAACCAGCTAACAGGTCGACGTCAGTGAGTCCCTGAGGGGTCAGGGGTCAAGGCCTAAGGGGGGGGGGCAGGTGAGTGGATCAATGACATTTTTCATTTAGAAATCACAGTTTTTCCCCAGAAATAAAATGTAAAAAATGCACGCGTGGTGAATTCTGAAAGTATATTAAAATCTGTTCCAACAATAAAATACCTGCAACATTCCTGATTTCACTGCACGGCAACGCCGCGTTGGAGAAAAAGTTTTTCCGCGGCACACTTTGCCTCTGGACTCGTAAAAGCTGCGTTTCTTTATTTCTTTAAGGGAAACTTTCTTTTCTGTTCTTCTGGAGTTTGTATTCCTGGAGGCAGAAGAAGAATCGGATTGCTTCGGAACCAGAGAAGAGTGTTTGGGGATATTGTTCCAGTTGTCGTGTAATCAGACTTCAGTCTGAACGAACTACTTCACACCGATAAAACATCGGATAAAACATCGGATAAAACATCGGATAAAACATCGGATAAAAACATTGGATAAAACATCAGATAAAACATCAAATAAAAACATTGGATAAAACATCAGATAAAACATCGGATAAAAGATCTGATAAATTTCTGGGGAAAAACTGTGATTTATAAATAAAAAATGTCATTGATCCACTCACCTGCCCCCCCCCCCCCTCTGCTCCTCTGTTTAATAAATTAAATATGTTGTCTATCTCTGACATTAACACAGTCCAGACCTGTTCATTCATCTATAAATGCACGTACCTTGCTCATATGCTCCCTACACCTTTCAAAGAATATTTTAAGACCAATTCTCAAGTTCACGATTTCAACACCAGACAATCTGCTAATCTCCATCCTCCCTTCAGTACCACCCTCAGCCAGTTCTCCATCAAACAGAGGGTCTTTACTCTGGAATAATCACATTCTTATTGCTAATTCTTCATCTTCACTCAGTAACTTCAAACATAGATTAAGGGCCAGCCTGGTGAATGAAGCCTCTTCATCATCTTCATAGTGTTTTGTATTCCTTGATGTGTATTGTTGTTTTTTTTAGCACATTAAATGTTATTCTTGTTTATTATTCATTACTTTAGGTGAGAACCTTGCATAAGCCCTCTGGGTTTCTTTTCTCACCTGCACTCATTTCTGTGTCTTTTTTAATAATGTTACATTTGTTACTTATTTTTGTGCAAATAAAT
>CM070097.1:1025974-1053474 GCA_036178185.1 Liparis tanakae
CACTCACACACACACTCACACACACACTCACGACCCCTTGCAGGGGGGGGGGGTCATAACAGGACCACCAGCGCAGTGGAGGTCGGATGTTACACAAATGTTGATCGCTGAGCTGGAGCAACAGTGAGCTGTGAGACGCCGCGGCGACGAAGAGGAGGCCGAAGGTGAGCGGCGTGTTCCTCTCGGTGGCGGCGCCTCGTGTCTCACGTTGCCGTGGCGATGACTTCCTGTGAGGAGCTTCTCAAATCTGAGAATGCAGAGAAGTTCCTCCTGAACTCGAGTGCATGACGTTATTTGTACAGATTGGACAGACTCACAACACGCCTTCAGGCGGAGAGCGGTACTGCACCTCCAGCTGCTTTACGGCTCGTTAGAACAATAAAGAAATGTCTCTTTAAAACAAATGCAGTTCTCTCTCTCTCCCCCCTCTCTCTCTCCCCTCTCTCTCTCCCTCTCTCTTTCTCCCCCCTCTCTCTCCCCCCTTTCTCTCTCTCTCCCTCTCTCTCTCTCTCTCCCTCCTCTCTCTCTCTCCCTCTCTCTCTCCCCCTCTCTCTCTCCCCCTCTCTCTCAGGAAGTCGTCACAGAGATCTGACACAATCTGATTCCTGCAGCTCTGCAGCCGCTGTGGGAAAACTGGGAATCCTGGGATTCCAGATTCCCTTTTCCTTCCAGGAAATGGCTCCTCTGTGTTTTTCTCCCCCCCCATCCATCCCCCTCTCCCCCATCCATCCCCCTCTCCTTTTCTTCCTTCTGTCTTTTTTACTTTAGTTTCAGCTCCGCTCTGGAGCTCGGCCTGTGGAGGCATCGGAGCTCCTCTTCTCTTCTTCTCCTCTTCTCTTCTCTTCTCCTCCTCTTCTCCTCTTCTTCTCTTCTTCTCATCTCCTCTTCTCTTCTCCTCTTCTCATCTTCTCCTCTTCTTCTCTTCTTCTCATCTCCTCTTCTTCTCTTCTTCTCTTCTCCTCTTCTCCTCTTCTCCTCTTATTCTCTTCTCCTCTTCTCCTCTTCTCCTCTTCTTCTCTTCTTCTCATCTCATCTTCTTGTCTTCTTGTCTTCTCCTCTTCTCCTCTTCTCCTATTCTCCTCTTTTTCTCTTCTCCTCTTCTTCTCTTCTCTTCTTCTCTTCTTCTCTTCTTGTCTTCTTGTCTTCTTGTCTTCTTCTCTTCTTCTCTTCTCTTCTCCTCTTCTCCTCTTCTTGTCTTCTTGTCTTCTTCTCTTCTCCTCCTCTTCTTTTCTTCTCCTATTCTCCTCATCTATTCTTCTCTTCTTGTCTTCTTCTCTTCTTCTCTTCTCCTCTTCTCCTCTTCTTCTCTTCTCCTCTTCTTCTATTCTTCTCTTCTTGTCTTCTCCTCTTCTTCTCTTCTCCTCTTCTTGTCTTCTCCTGTTCTCCTCTTCTTGTCTTATTGTCTTCTCTCTTCTTGTCTTCTCCTCTTCTTCTCTCTTCTCTTCTCCTCTTCTTCTCTTCTTTTCTCCTCTTCTTGTCTTTTTCTCTTCTCCTCTTCTTCTCTTCTCCTCTTCTTCTCTTCTTGTCTTCTTCTCTTCTTCTCTCCTCCTCTTCTTCTCTTCTCCTCTTCTTCTCTTCTTCTCTTCTCCTCTTCTTCTCTTCTCCTCTTCTTCTCTTCTCCTCTTCTCCTCTTCTTCTCTTCTTCTCTCCTCCTCTTCTTCTCTTCTCCTCTTCTTCTCTTCTTCTCTTCCTCTCTGCTCGTCCGTCTTGAGGCTCGTGGCCCTGATCTGTGTTCTGACCCCCAGAGGTCACGTTGACAATTTGACCTTTGACCTGCTTGTTGATTGTTAGTTTAGCCACTGCTACTCTATACCTCTCCTCCCTCCCTCCCTCCCTCCCTCCCTCCCTCCCTCCCTCCCTCTGGGGGCGGAGCTTCGTGCTCTGCAGTGTTCACATATTGATCTGATATCTTCAGACGTTGAGCGGCCCAAAGTGAAACAGACAGAAGTCGTTAGCGCGCCGCGGCGCTCAGAGGAACGCCGCCGTGTCGCCGCGGCAACGGAGGACAACATGTCTTATGATTGTTGTCGTAAAAACTAAACGTGAAAGAGCCAAGAATGTTTAGCATGTCGGATCCAGTGAGTCAGGGCGGTGCACTCATCAAGCCTCCTCCTCCTCCTCCTGCTCCTCCTGCTCCTCCTCCTCCTCCTGCTCCTCCTGCTCCTGCTCCTCCTCCTCCTCCTGCTCCTCCTGCTCCTGCTCCTCCTCCTCCTCCTCCTGTTCCTGCTCCTGCTCCTGCTCCTGCTCCTCCTCCTGCTCCTCCTCCTCTTGCTCCTCCTCCTCCTCCTGCTCCTGCTCCTGCTCCTCCTCCTCCTCCTCCTCCTCTTGCTCCTCCTCCTCCTCCTGCTCCTGCTCCTGCTCCTCCTCCTGCTCCTCCTCCTCCTGCTCCTCCACTTATTTCCACACTAGCGCCAATTTAAAATGATTTATTATTAAAATAATAATAACTTTATTAATATAGCACGTTTTAAAACAAAGTTTACAAAGTGCTCTACAGAGAATGAAGGCAAAATAAATAGAATAGTAAGAAACTATATAACATTTAAATGTTATTACAAACTAATAGGGGAACCAAAGAAGTGCCTGAAGGACAGAACGTGGTCAACGCTTCAGTCTGAAAACGTCGTGAATTAAACGTTTGGATCTTTTTCTGGATTCACGAGCCGTTCAGAAGCTGTTATTGATCCATCATATCAGACATTTAGTCAAGTCTCTCAGCCCGAAAACCCACTCCTGAAAAGAGCCTGAACGCATCATAACGTAAAATAAAACGAAGGGAATCTCCGTACATTAACCGTTAGCCGGTAGCCGTTAGCCGGTAGCCGTAGCCGTTAGCCGTTAGCTCCCGGAGCCGCTAACGTCAACAGCTCTCCTTTCTATAGAGGCCAAATTTAAACACAGATTTGGTGTTGACAGTTTAACGTGAACACTGAACACACACACACACACAACAGACACACCCACCCACACACACACACACCCACACCCACACACAGACCCCCCCCCCCCACACTTCAAACTGGATCCCGTTAATGATCGGCAGTTAAATCTTTATTTCCCTCTGCGATAGTAAAACTTGTGATTCTGTGTTCTTGTGTTTGTGTTACACGTTGGAAGAAGTCGTATTAAAGTCGTGTTCACACCGTGGGACACACTAAACACCGACAGCCAGTCAGAGGCTCGGAACAACGGGGGGGGGGGGGGGTACATGAAACATTTACTCCGACCAGAACAAGTGAACGCAATCACAGAGTCTACTTCCAGTTACACACACACACACACACACCCACACCCACACACACACACACACACACTGGAATATTATCTAAGTCTCGTGAGCACCGACAGACGCCGTCGTCTCCGCCATTCAACTTAATTGATGGGGGGGGGATCAGCCCCACCAATCAGCGGTGATGGAGCCCCCCCTCCCCCCCCCCTGTTGGCCCTGTGGAGCTCATGGATCGTCTGATTGGATATTGAGCGGTGGGACCTCGACCATCGACTCACGCCGCGACGCCATTGGCTCCCTGGCGATGAAGGGAAACACGCCGCCTCCTCCTCCTCCTCCTCCTCCTCCTCCTCCTCCTCCTCCTCCTCCTCCTCCTCCTCCTCCTCCTCCTCAGGACCAGGACACCACGGCTCTTCTTCTTCTCTCGTTTTGTGGAATGTGATTGTCAGTCGGATGAAAAGTTTTATTCAATCACAACTTTATTGACGTCCGGGGGAAGAGGCGGACGGCGTGTTCACTTCAGGACGGCGGAGCGAGAGTCGGAGGTTCAAAGAGACGAAAACACATTTGAAATGAATCAAATGCATTCCGTTCGGGGGGGGGGGGGGGGGGGGGGGGTCTCCAGCTGCTGACCAGCATCCAACAAACTCACCAGAGGTTTAAAGAAGGTCTGGAGAACAGTTGGTTCTCCTCCTCATGTGTGAACAGAGAGAACACAGAGGGAGAGAGAGGGAGAGAGGGGGGGGAGAGAGAGGGGGGGAGAGAGAGAGAGAGAGAGAGAGAGAGCTGCTATCAAATGGGCGCCGCTGGCAGGATACCGATGGCTCCGCCTCGTGGGAGTGATGGCGGCCCTCGGCCCTCGCCGCTCTCCGGCGTCCCCGTGCCCACGGAGCGGCGAGCGCAGCTGAAATGTGTTTCTCTTTATCGCGGAGAGTTTCCAGAAGGAGATCCAGAGGTTTCTCTTCCAGGGATCTGAGGTTGAGTCTCACGGAAAGAACAAATGAGAAAGTGGGAACAACATTTAAATGTTCCATCCTCTCTCCTCTCTGGTAACCGGCGGAAACACTGTGTGTGTGTGTGTGTGTGTGTGTGTGTGTGTGTATGTGTGTGTGTGTGTGTGTGTGTGTGTGTGTGTGTGTGTGTGTGTGTGTGTGTGTGTAAGGGGGGGGGGGGTAACCGGGGGTAACCGGGTTCAGCCGAGGGCCGCAAGGGGCTAATCGAACGGGACTGTTTACCGCACTGGCATGTGTGTGAGTGTGTGTGTGTGTGTGTGAGTGTGAGTGTGTGTGTGTGTGAGTGCTTGTGTGTATGAGTTTATGTGTGTGTGTTTGTGTGTTTGTGTGTGAGTGTGTGTGTGTGTGAGAGAGTTTATGTGTGTGTGTTTGTGTTTGTTTGTGTGTGTTTGTGTGTGTGTGTGAGAGAGTTTATGTGTGTGTGTTTGTTTGTGTTTGTTTGTGTGTGTTTGTGTGTGTGTGTGAGAGTTTATGTGTGTGTGTTTGTTTGTGTTTGTTTGTGTGTGTTTGTGTGTGTGTGTGAGAGAGTTTATGTGTGTGTGTTTGTTTGTGTTTGTTTGTGTGTGTTTGTGTGTGTTTGTGTGTAAGTGAGAGTGTGTGTGTGAGTTTGTGGGTGAGTGTGTGTGTGAGTGTGTGTGTGTGTGAGTGTGTGTGTGTGTGTGTGTGTGTGTGTGTGTGTGTGTGAGTGTGTGTGTGTGTGAGTGTGTATGTGTGTGAGTGTGTGTGTGTGTGTGTGTGTGTGAGTGTGTGTGTGAGTGTGTGTGTGTGTGTGAGTGTGTGTGTGTGTGTGTGTGTGAGTGTGTGTGTGTGAGTGTGTGTGTGTCTGTGTGTGTGTGTGAGTGTGTGTGTGTGTGTGTGAGTGTGTGAGAGTGTGTGTGTGTGTGTGTGAGAGTGTGTGTGTGTGTGTTTATGGTCTGGGGAGGATAGCAGCGACATCCTCGCGTGCTCCGTCCTCCTGCTGAAGCTCCTGCAGGTGGAGGAGAACTCCCCGAAGCGGTGTGTGTGAGTGTGTGTGTGTGTGTGTGTGTGTGTGGGGGGGGCTTTGAACTCTCCAGATAGATATTCCTCCATCGGGGCCTGAATGGAAACATCTGCCAGGCGCTGATCTCGCCGACTTCCATCTCGTCTCTAAAGCTGCAGCGCCTCCGCTGAGCAGCAGGGGGCGCAACACAGGAGCCCAGTTGGCTAGAAGTCACTCCTCCTCGTCTCCCCGCGCCTCGTGACTCCTCGTGGCCTCCGGCCTCCTGACCTCAGTGACCCGCTCTGCGTCCCGCAGCCCAACGATTAAGATTAAGAGAATCAACTCTTTTCCTCCTGCAGGAGCTCACGGCTCGTCGTGACGCCGGGGGCAGAGCAGAAGCGGCCAGCGGCCAGCGCGGCCAGCGCGCGGCGGCCCGGCGGCGGCCCGGCGGCGACTCAGAGGACGGCGGGAGCCCAACTTTCACTTTTGCATGTTCGACTTGTTTGCCCTGGATGGACTGGCGGCCTGTCCAGGGTGTCCCCCCCTTCGCCCGATGTCAGCTGGGATCGGCTGCAGCGCCCCGCGACCCTAATGAGGATAAGCGGTATTGATAATGGATGGATCGATGTTTTTTTTTAGAGAGTAATTATTATAATTTCTTTGAATTTTTTTTAATTTTTTGAGGAAATATTTAAATTTTGTTAAAAACATTTTTTATTTTGAGGTCAATTTATTTTAGAGCAATTAAAAAAAATGTGTTAGCAAATATTTTTTTCATTTTGTGGGCAAATGTTTTTTTATATTTTGAGAGTAAATTTTGTTTTTTGAAAATATTTTTATTTTGTAAGCAAATATTCAAATTTTGCGAGCCAATGGTTTTTTTCATTTTGTGAGCAAAATGATTTTTTTTCATTTTGTTAGCCCCCGATGGACTGGCGGCCTGTCCAGGGTGTCCCCCCCTTCGCCCGATATGAGGCCCCTAATGAGGATAAGCGGTGTTGATAATGGATGGATGGATGTTTTTTTTAGAGAGTAAATGTTTAATTTTTTTTGTTACATTTTTTTTATTTTGAGAGCAAATCTTTTTTTAATATATTTTTTATTTTGTGAGCAAATTTTTTTTCTAAAAAAGATTTTTATTTTAAGGGCACATTTTTTTATTTTCAGAGCAAATATTTTTTTTAAGCAATTTTTTAATACTTTGTTAGCAAATATTTCTTTTCATTTTGTGGGAAAATATTTAAATTTTGCGAGTAAATCTTTTTATTTTGTTAGCAAATGTTTTTTTTCATTTTGTGAGCAAATGTCTTTTTCATTTTTTTTCCTCGATGGGTTAGGGTTAGTTAGATGTTTTTTTAAACTTGTGAAGCCAAAGAGGTGGTCCGGTCGTCACCGGAGCAGAAACACGTCCGGTTGGTGGTTCGCTCTGCGTTGTATGATCAAACTGGGCTTTGCTAACGAGAGATAACGGACGTGATTACCTGGATGGATGCGACTCCGATACGACTCCTCTGGTTGTATAGAAGTCTCTGCTTCTTGTGTAGACCATGAAGCAGGGGGCGCTTTAGGGGCGGGGCTACAGGTGATTGACAGGTCTCTAACAGACATTTGCTGCTATATTAAAACGCTTCTTTCTAGATATTGAAAGATGAGCGGCGCTGATATGAAGTCTGTTTGTGTCCAGCTGGTCGACCGTGACCTTTGACCTCCAGCATTATCTAAAAGCGAGCGGAGAAGAGAGAGAGAGAGAGAGAGAGAGAGAGAGAGAGACGGCTTTCATTAAAACATCAAAGGCGCTCCACTCGGCCGCCGCACGCCGTATTAGATAAGTTCAAGTTAACCAACCGGAGCCAACTGAGCGTTATTGTTCACGCTAATTACTCCGTCGGAGGAGGTCGGCTCCACGCAGCGGAGGTCAGAGGTCAGAGGTCAGGCCGGACGAGGGGCGAATGCCTCTCGCTCCTCGTTCACTCGGCAGCTTGGAGAGTTGAGTTAATAAACTCCAGCATCCGCCGACCTCCACGACCTCCACCAGCCTCTCCGTCACTCAGAGCTCAGGTATGCGTGGAATGCCACCGGCCGGCGGGGGGGGGGGGGGGGGGGGGGCACGGCCACGTGAATGTTTGTTCAACCTGGGATTCGTTTATGAAAGGAAGCGGGAGACGGTTCTGCCTCCATCATCATCATCATCATCTTCATCGTTGTCGTCTCTATCTCTGGATGAGCTTTACTTTCCCTCGGGGGTTTGCAGGAATTCAAAGAGAGTTAGGACGTGGAAGAATTTAGCCCGATGCTGCCCCCCCCCCCCCCCTCCACCATGTGGTGCAGATATCTCTCACCGTTGCCACTCCTTCACCCTGATTTGTTCACAAGGACTTTACACAGAATGATCTCACTCCACAGAGTGTGTGTGTGTGTGTGACTGTGTGTGTGTGTGACTGTGTATGTGTGTGTGACTGTGTGTGTGTGTGACTGTGTGTGTGTGACTGTGTATGTGTGTGTGACTGTGTGTGTGTGTGTGACTGTGTAAGTGTGTGTGTGGGTGTGTGTGTGTGGTTCACCTGAAGACGTCCCTGCGTGGCCGGTGTGGACCAATCGGAGGCTCTCGAGGTCGACCGCTGCGCAAGAAGATCAGAGAGGAGATCTCAGTGGAGACGGAGCACCGATGCATTCCTCAAACACACACACACACATCTACACACACACTCTCACACACACACACTCTCACACACACACACACACTGTATCCACATACCTGCAGGAGGACTCGGTGCCCTCTGCATTGTGAACGCACTGACAATGTAAACACACGTAAACACACAACAGCTGCTGCCCCCCCCCCCAACCCCCCCCCCCCCCCAACGGCCTGTTGCCATGACACAGCCAGGAATGTACTCACTCCTGATGGGTGGATCAGTGTCAATACATCCATCAGGTAGCATGTAGCATTGAGGCGTGTCAGGGCTTAAACTGATCACACATTTTAATAAAGACAGGAGTTCTTCCTCCGGACCGGTGCCCGGGTCCATAGCTCCCCTACAGGCTAACGTTAGCTCCCCTACAAGGCTAACGTCATAGCTCCCCTATAGGCTAACATTAGCTCCCACAAATGCTAATGTCATAGCTCCCCTATAGGCTAATGTCATAGCTCCCCTATAGGCTAATGTCATAGCTCCCCTATAGGCTAATGTCATAGCTCCCCTATAGGCTAATGTCATAGCTCCACTATAGGCTAACGTCATAGCTCCCCTATAGGCTAACGTCATAGCTCCCCTACAGGCTAACGTCATAGCTCCCCTACAGGCTAACGTCATAGCTCCTTTATAGGCTAACGTCATAGCTCTTTTATAGGCTAACGTCATAGCTCCCCTATAGGCTAACATCATAGCTCCTCTATAGGCTAACATGATTAGCCCCCCTACAGGCTAACATCATAGCTCCACTATAGGCTAACGTCATAGCCCCCCTACAGGCGAACGTCATAGCTCCACTATAGGCTAACGTCATAGCTCCCCTATAGGCTAACGTCATAGCTCCCCTAAATGCTAATGTTATAGCTCCCCTACAAGGCTAACGTCATAGCTCCTTTAAAGGCTAACGTTATAGCTCCACTATAGGCTAACGTCATAGCTCCCCTACAGGCTAACGTCATAGCTCCACTATAGGCTAACGTCATAGCCCCCCTATAGGCTAATGTTATAGCTCCCCTACAGGCTAACGTCATAGCCCCCCTATAGGCTAATGTTATAGCTCCCCTACAGGCTAACGTCATAGCCCCCCTATAGGCTAACGTCATAGCTCCACTATAGGCTAACGTCATAGCCCCCCTATAGGCTAATGTCATAGCTCCACTATAGGCTAACGTCATAGCCCCCCTATAGGCTAATGTCATAGCTCCCCTATAGGCTAACGTCATAGCTCCTTTAAAGGCTAACGGCATAGCGCCCCTATAGGCTAATGTCATAGCTCCTTTATAGGCTAACTTAGCTCGACTCTATGCTAACGTCTTAGCTCCCCTAAATGCTAACGTCATAGCCCCCCTAAATGCTAACGTCATAGCCCCCCTAAATGCTAACGTCATAGCTCTTTACTTCATAACAACAGAATCACACGAGTGACGTTTTGATTTTTAAAGACAACTTTGCCGGCGGTCAAAGTCTCGTGTGGTAAAAGTTTAAGAAGAAACTCCAGCGACGTCGAATCAGACAACAGACGATCTTCCTGCTCGTCCCGGGTCGTGGCGCCTCCTCTTCCTCTTCCTCCTCCTCCTTCCTCACGAGGAGCTCACGGGTTCCAGAGCTCAGGCGTCTTTAATTTGTGCAGATGAAACAAGTCATGGATACGCTCACATTCCAGAACACCTTGTTCAACAAACACCACCATCTGACGGAGACGGGTGGCTTTGATGAAATAAAGAAGAGAAGAAGAGGAGAAGAGGAGAGAAGAAGAGGAGAGAAGAAGAGGAGAGCAGAAGAGAAGAAGAGAAAAAGAGAAGAGAAGAAGAAGAAGAAGAGAGACCCTCGCCCCCGGAGCCGTCGGTTTCATCCTCATCCAGGAATCTGAAAGACTAACAAACCTCCAGTTACACGAAGGAGATCTGCCCGGCAACCGCGGAGCCCGGGCCAGGCAACCGCACACGTGTGTGTGTGTGTGTATGTGTGTGTATGTGAGTGTGTACGTGAGTGTGTGTGTGTGTGTGTATGTGTGTGTATGTGAGTGTGTGTGAGTGAGTGTATGTGTGTGTGTGTATGTGTGTGGGTGTGTGTGTGAGTGTGTGTGTATTTGTGTGTGTGTGAGTGTGTGTGGCCCCTCTGTGTGTTTTCTCTGGTTATTGCATTGGGGGTCGTGACCTCCAGACATCAGACTGTATCCACTCACCAGCCCAATTGGACCAGTCAGGATTCCTGTTGGCTGAGCCCCCTGAAGCCCCCCCCCCCAGCCCTGAAGCCAGGGGGGGGGGGGTCATATATGAGGAGAGGCCTGGACTCATAACTCGTGGAGATCTTTACGACTTAACGCTAAAACCCATGTGTGTGTCCATTTGTTGGGGTCGTCTGTGATCGGAGACCCGATTTGCCAAATCCGGTGCCTTTACGGGAGAGAAGAGAAACCTTTATTAAATGAAAAAAAATACATGTTAAAGCTGCATTCTCTCTCCTGACCACGACTCCTCTGGTTGTATAGAAGTCTATGCTCTATGAGTTGAAGCTGCATTCCCTCTCCTGACCACCAGGGGGCTCCTCTGGTTGTATAGAAGTCTATGCTTCATGTGTTAGAGCTGCATTCTCTCTCCTGACCACCAGGGGGCTCCTCTGGTTGTATAGAAGTCTCTCTAGTGACTCTACTTCTCTTGATGTCTTCCCTCAGTAAACATGTAAACATGAGTTTATGTCTCAGTCTCTAGTTTCAAGTCTTCTTCTATACAGCCTGATGTCATCATTTAGACTTTATGGTCATCTAGAGACCATGAAGCAGGGGGCGCTTTAGGGGCGGGGCTTAAGGTGATTGACAGGGGCGCTTTAGGGGCGGGGCTACAGGTGATTGACAGGGGGCGCTTTAGGGGCGGGGCTACAGGTGATTGACAGGGGGCTTTAGGGGCGGGGCTACAGGTGATTGACAGGGGGTGCTTTAGGGGCGGGGCTACATGTGATTGACAGGTCTGGGAGTTGTTCTAATGCTCATGTTTTTGTTCAGAGTTCCATAGTATAGTGTTTTTTTTATTTCATTTATATTTTAATAAACTGTGTGGATGACCTGTTACCAGGAGGAGGGCTGTTCTGTTATTGGCGTCATCGATCCACATAATTACACCAGAAGTTGTGAACTGAAAGCTCATGTCCGCCATCTAGTGGAGGAAAGAGGGATTACACTCCTGTCAACATAAAAACCTTAAACTGTTCCTCTTTTCTCCAGGCGGTATTCCAGGGCAGTTACAGGATGCTCTAGAGCTAAATATCACACTACACTCTTATTTTATACTTCTTCCCCAATGTGTTTAAGCTTCAAACAGGAAGTCAAAGAAACCACCACTTCCTGTTAGATCTGACCTCGGTCTGATTTACTATATTTGTAAATATAAATTTCAAGCCGTGCTTTGTTCTTTTTCTGGGGCCTTTACTGCTGTTACAAAAATAACCTTTATTATTATTATTATTAGCATCATGAATCACAGAAGATATGTTTTGTGATTACACTTGAGTCTATTCAGTGATAAATATTACATTATAATTTTAAAGGTTGTCAACAAACCGGTGTTGGTTGTCAAAATCTAAAACGAGCCGATCAGCTCTCTGACCTGCCGCCGGGCGGCCGGTTTCCCCCATGATGCACTGGGGCGCGGCGCGGCGGATCACACCGGCTCACGGATACAAAACCGTTCCAGTCAAAAAAAAAAAAAAGTTTTAAAGTGAAACCTCAGCTGTTGTTATTTTTTTTTACATCCTATTAGTAAAAAATAAAAATAAATATTCAAGAAAAATCATGATTTATTTTATAACAAACACAGGTCACTTTATTTCCTTCTCTCTCTCAATCCATCACATCTAGGATCACTCGTATAAAAAAATAGAAAAAGTCTCCAACATGCAGTTATTACGCGTCATCATCATCATCATCATCATCATCTTCGATGAGGAAGATAACGACTGTTTGTAGTCCATTGATGTTTTTCCCCAGTGAAGCTGAATTTGGCCATAACTGTGTCTCTGGCCTCGTGGCGCCTGAGAGGAAGCCGCCACCAGAGGGCGCCGCCGCCCCGAGAACGATGCGTGTGGAAGGCGTTCCGGGTCTTCGGTCCACCGCCGATCGCCCGCGGCCTCAGGCCTCCATGGCGCCGCCCCCGGGCAAATCCTCCTCCCCCGTGGCTCCGCCCCCCTCGGGCAGCTCCTCCCCCGTGGCTCCGCCCCCCTCGGGCAGCTCCTCCCCCGTGGCTCCGCCCCCCTCGGGCAGCTCCACCACGACGGGCTCGCAGTCGTCCAGGTCGGCGCCGAAGTCCCAGCGGAACTTCTTGGTCAGGTGGGCTTTGAACTTCTCGGCTCTCTTGCGCAGCGTGGCGTCCACCGACGGCTCGGCGGCCGCCTGGAAGAAATCCTGGGAGGACAAACAAGAGGGGGAGGATGTGAGGAGGGAACAACAACAACAACAATAACAACAATAACAACAACGACACGTAGGCGGGCCGTTCACATTCTACATTATTTTATTCCTCCATACGAACTGAAACATGAGGAAACATCATCCAGCTGCTCAGAGAACTCTCTCCCTCCATGTGTCTCTCTCTTTCATTTCTCTCTATTCCAATTCGTCTTTCCCTCCCTCGCTCCTTGTGTCTCCCTCTATGTATCTCTCCTTCTCCCGCCCTCCTACCTGTGTGTTTCTCTCCCTCTCTATTTGTCTCCCCCTCATACAGTCACCCTGATGAAATTTCTCTCGACATTGTTCCTCTCTCTCTCTCTCTCTCTCTCTCTCTCTCTCTCTCTCTCTCTCTCTCCCTCTCTCTCCTTCTCCTTCTCCTTCTCCTTCTCCCCCTCCCCCTCCCCCCCCTCCCCCTCCCCCCCTACCTGCAGCGTGGAGGTGAGGAAGTTGCTCTGGGACACGATGTCCACGAAGAAGTCTGCGGGCACCTCCCCCAGCTGGTGGTAGAGCACGGCCACCAGGCCGCGGTAGAGCGCCGGGTGCGTCCGCACGGCGGCGCCGGAGCGGCAGAGCAGCGCCAGGAGGCTCTTCCAGTGCTCGAAGCAGTCGTAGGCTCCGCCCAGCAGGAAGCACACGAAGGCGAACTGCAGCTCGCCCAGCAGCTGCAGCGGCTGCAGCGGGTGGTGGCGCCGCAGCAGCGCCTCCAGGGCGTCGCTGTGGTCCAGGCTGCAGCGCGTCACCTCGGCCGGCGCGGCGCCCGGCGGGTACTTCCTGTCGGGGACCACGGAGAAGCGCATCTCCGTCCCGTCGCGCGGCTTCATGCGCGGCAGCCGGGCGAGCCCCTCCCGCATGTCGCGGCACGCCGCGTCGTTCCTCGGCTGCGCCGCGCGCTCCTCCGTGCTCGCCAGCTGGCGCTCGGGGACCACGTCGCCCAGCAGCGCCTGCCCGACGCAGCGGCGCAGCTTCGGCGGCTTCGCCGCTCAGCCGGTCCGTGAGCGACACCCACTTCCTGAGCGCCGCGTAGGGGTACGGGCCCAGGAAGGGGTCCAGCTCGCGGAGGCCGGCCCGCACGCGGAGCACCTCCTCCTCGCTCTGGGAGGCCGAGAAGTCCAGGTCCTCCTCCTCGGGGTCCCAGGTGGCGAGCAGGAGGTCACGGGGCCGCAGCGACAGGAAGAGGCCCGTCTTGGGCCCCGCCTCCCCCCCGCAGCTGGGGGAGCTGACGGAGGAGAAGTGGAGGAAGTGGAGGCCGGGGGGGATCATCTTCACGCCCTTGAAGCGCGGCCCCACCTGCCAGCTCTTGCAGTCGATGCCCAGCTCGGTGCCCAGCGGGACGCCCAGCAGCACCAGCGTGGCGCCCTCCTCGAACAGCCGCCGGGCCACCTCCGGGTCCATGTCCACGCCGGCGTCCGCCATACGGCGATCCCCGGGAACACGAGCTGGAGGTTGATGGTTCCCAGGAGGCGGAACTGGAGCCGAGTGACGCTATAAAACAATAGAATGTTTGGGGAATTAAAGCGGTTTAAAGCCCCATTGTGTAGTGTTCCCCTTGTGGCGCCCCCTTCAGGTATTTAACGTGTACTTCAGTGTGGTAAATACAGGGTTCTGACACATGTTGACCGATGGGTTTCCAGGACTTTAAACCAAATTTCCATGACAAAACTGAAATCTCGGTATAAACATGAAACATTTAGAGAATGTAGCGTATGGAGAGCGTACGCCGGGCTACATTTTGAGCGTCTTTCTTTCTAAAACATATTCATTATTTCAAACTCGGTGTAAATGAACATGTGATTATAACACATTTCCATGACTTTTCCATAACTTTTATGATTTAAGTTTTTTCCATGACTTTTTCAGGCCTGGAAATGACCACTTTAAATGTCCATGACTTTTCCAGGTTTTCCATGACCGTACGAACACTGTAAATACCCAGTTATAGATCAGGTGTCTGAACCTCTGGCTCTGAGCCATATGTGGCTCTTCAGGTGACGCATATGGCTCTTTTGAGTTTGAGTTAATAATAATCTCCTCCGCCCCCTGTAACTTTCTCTCTCCTCCAGATGACAGCAGCAGTAATGTCAGGTCCCTTTCTTAAAGACGTCTTTGTTCTTTAAACTAAAGGTCTGTTATTGGTCGTCTCCACAGCAGCATGTCTCTCTGTCTCTACGTCGCGTAGCGGAGACAATAAAAAGTCCCCTGTGAGGTGGACTGGACTATGTGACGCTGGTCATCATGACAAAAAGCTGGTCCAAGTACAGCCGGTGTTCTGTCATTTTTTGCTGCCTTGTCATAATTTGCGACCCGCTGCATAAACCGATAGGTGTGTATCGATACATGCTACCCTATCTGGTAGGATGTTATTGTACTATCACAATATGCTTTTCTTTCAAAGTTCAATGTTTCACTTTTCACTGTTAAAGTGTTTATCTTCAACACTAAATACCCTAATAATAAACCAGTGCTTTATTATGATAATGTGAACAAACTCATGTTTACAATAATTTGTTGACACAAAAGAAATAGCAACTGCTTATCACTCATTAAACTACATGTCATTACTACATATTATTACTTTTAACTAGGAAATAATAGGGATTTTGAGGATGTCACTGACCGTTATCAGACGTGCATCGACAGGGTTGCAAAACATTATGGGCGTGTCAAAAAAACCTCAGCGGCGCATGCGCAATACCAGCAGTTCTCGACAAGTAGCATGAAATGACAGAACACCGGGTTCTACCGGGCGGCTACAACATCTTAAAACCTTAAATACCTGAAGGGGGCGCTACAAGGGAAGAACTACATAGTGGGGCTTTAACTGAAGTATATATAAATATAACTAAAGATTTAAATGTACATTTTAAGAACATGCTGATTTGTGTTCCGTACCAATGCCGCGTGTTGTTGACGCAGCAGATATGTTCCGGTTTGGTTAATAAAGGGGCTTAAAGGCTGTGTTCTGATATATATATAAATATAACTAAAGTATAAACGTACATTTAAAGAATATGCTTATTTAATTTGTTTACCGTAACGATCCTCGCGTTGTTGACGTTTCGTGTCGTTGGCGAGCCGTTTTGGTTTGGCGCTGTGCAACGCGTCTTTCTCTCCGGGCGGAAACAGTTCCGCAGCAGATATGTTCCGGTTTGGTCATTAAAGGGGCGTAAACGCCGCGTTCTGAATACGAGACAATATCACGTGTTTTTTGTTTTTATGACGTCATCACAATGATTCGCTTGAATTGTTACTTTAAAACGAATCCCGGGAAACACGAGATGGAGGGTTTATAGTTCCCAGGAGGTGTAACTAAATATTCGTCCGACAGCTATCGCAGTGACGCTGCTCAAAAAAATCTGTTTTGGGAATTAAAGCAGTTTGACGGAAATATATATAAATATAAACCAAGTTTTAAAGGTAAATTGAAAGAAACTACTCATTTAATTTGTTTACCTTAACGGTACCTCGTGTTGTTGGTTGTTGACGTTTCTTGTCGTTGGCGAGCCGTTTGGTTTGGCGCTGTGCAACGCCGCTTTCGCTCCGGGCGGAAACAGTTCCGCAGCATAAAGTTCCAGTTTGGTAATAAAGGCGCGAAGCCGTGTTCTGAATATAAAATAAATATCACGTGTTTTGTTTTTTTATGAAGTCGTCATTAGTTTGAAGTGTTCAAAAATGTTTTCATTTGTTGTTTTTAAACAGTCCATTATTATATATCTTTTATTTACTTTATCATTTTTGTAATAATATATTGAAAGCTGTTTCATTACCTTTTTTTAATTCACTCAAATATAATAAAATAATGAGTTAGTTATAACAATATTTGATATATTCTTATTAAATATATAAAAATAATAATTATTGTATTATATTTATACCATTAATTAAAATTGTTATTTCAAGAACTGTTATTTTAAAATATGTATCATTTTCATAGTAGCTATTACAGGTGAAATCTTTATTATGAACTCTGACAGGTGACGACATGACTAGGACTCAGTGGTTTTATTATATTGCATATATGCTCCAAAATATTAAAGACAGAAGAAGAGTCCCATGACGCGATTTCTAAAATGGTAATTATTAATTATTAATTCGATTTTTGACTGCAGAAAAGAAGAAAAAATGTCTCAAAAGTGTTTACTCACTAATTTTATGTTTATCGCACAACAGAAACGTTAAAAAGAAGAACTCTTCGGCTCGGGACGATCCCAGAGCCCAAAACAAATAAACATCGACTGAGGGAACAGGAAGTGGGAAAAAATACAAAATGCCGACTCATTTCCAGGTTTTTAGGACTTATAAAACCTCAGTTCTACCCGACGATAGCAGATTCATCCATGAATCAAACGCCCCGTCTTCTCATGAAACCATCTCCACTCCTCTGGAGAGGAAAGGGGGAGGGGCCACAGGTCCGGAGACGCTTCCTCCCGGTGGTTGTTGTTGTTGTTGTTGTTCCAGTCTCACCCCCCAGACCTCAGAAGGTGTTCTTGATCTTGCCCGCCACCCCCGCCAAGATCTCTGCCGTCTTCTTCTGCCAGTTCAGGACGTGTTTGGACTCGTTGCACCAGAGCTCGCCGTGACGCGGCTCCGTGTTCTCACAGCGCTTACGCACCTCCTCCTGCTGCTCCTGAGGGACGCACACACACACACACACACACAGGGGGACACGCACGTCAGTCACAGGACACACACAGGCAATAACAACTCATACACAAGTCTCACACAAATCACACTCTCAAGTCACACACACATACACACACTAACAACTCATACACAAGTCCCACAGTCCCACACAAATCACACTCAAGTCTCTCTCTCTCTCTCTCTCTCTCTCTCTCTCTCTCTCTCTCTCTCTCTCTCTCTCTCTCTCTCTCTCTACCTCGGTGCCGTGCTGCTGCTCAAACTTGTAGAACAGAGCCCAGGCGTCTCCCAGGTCGGGCTCGATCTTCACGGTCCGGAGGAACCACTCCCTGGCTTTGGTGATCTTACGCTCGCTCCAGAACAACCTGACGTGTGTGAGAGAGAGAGAGAGAGAGAGAGAGAGAATGAATTAACGTTGGAGACAAACCAACAGCCAGCAGTGCAGAGAAGAAGAGGAAGAGTTGTGAGGAAGAGCTGCGGTCGTACTTGGCGACGGCGAGCAGCACGTGGGGGTCGTGCTCGCACTTCTTCAGTGCGTCCACGCTCTTGGTCTTCCTCTGGGGGCGGGCCTCCAGGAACACGGCCTCGGCCCACAGGATGCCTGGCGGGACGAGCACACAGAGAAGGGGAATGTCAATGAAAACGGCGACGCATCAAGATAAGCGTCAACGATTGTCTTCTGTTCAGAGTGTTCTGGAGTCACAGGATAATAATAATGTTTATATTTTTATAAAGACGTCGTGCTCACCTGAGTTGGGGCACTCCTGCAGCGCTTTGGCCATCAGGGTGTTGGAGATGTTCTTCAGCCCGGCGCGGAACTCCAGCCTGACGGACTCCAACCTGGTCGAGGGGATCATTTCAGAAACATACACACATGTAGAATGTATGATTGATATATATATATATATATATATATATATATATATATATATATATATATATTTTTTTTTTTTTTTTTTTAAAATCTCTATATATTAAAATATTTATTTATTTTCTAACCTATATATTTTTTTCCTCAATATAGGTTTATTATAAAAAAATAAAAAAATAAAAAGATATATATATATTTTCCCCAATATATATTATATTATATATTAAAATATGTATTTATTTTCTCACCTATATATTTTTTTCCTCAATATAGGTTTATTATAAAAAATAAAAAAATAAAAAGATATATATATTTTCCCCAATATATATATATATATATATAAAAAGAAAATATATATATATATATAAAATATAGTAATGTTTTTTCTTTTAAGTAAATAAGATTTAAAACATGCAGCAATATCCATAAAGGTGAAAAAAGGAAGCTACTTGAATCTCAAAGTGAGTATTTCTCATTGCACGACATGCAAATCAAATATTCGTAAAAAAAAAGAAAGAAATGAGAACTAATCCATTACATTCATGTGTATTTCCCATATTAAATTGACCCTTCGCCAAGCCCCGCCCCCCTGACAGACTGGCCGATGGCGGCGTGCCGGCTCACCACAGCTCGGGGATCTGGGTGTTCTTGAGGCGGGCCTTCTCCAGGATGGCCCTGGCTCGGGTCAGCTGGCCCACTCGCTCCTCCAGGCGGGACAGCAGCAGCCACAGCCCCCCCGAGTGGGGACACTTCTTCAGCTGCGGCGAAACAAACGCATCGCGATTAACCCCTCCCGCCTATCTGACCCCGCGGCTGGTGCCCTCCGACGGGAGGAGGCGAGCCCCACCCCTTGGTTGTAGGCCTCCCTGGCCTTGTCCATGTTCTCGCCCTGCTCCTCGATCTGGCCCCTCATCATCCACAGCTTGGGGAAGTCCTCGTAGTGCTTCAGCGCCTCGCTGCACAGCTCCTGGGCGGCGTCGATGTTGCCCAGCACCCACTCCAACTTCACGGACTTCATGAACACCTGGGGAGGAGACGGGGAACATGAACGGTCAAAGAATACCTGTGGAGTCCGTGCTCCGATTATGCAGCGCGAATAGCTGCGGTGCGTTCAAGTGCAACTCCGTAGGCCCAGAATCAGGGGGGGTATCCCAGGAGACCTGGCCTCACCCTGGCTGTCGGGGCGCTGCTGCGCGCCTTGGCCAGCAGGCGGCGCGCTCTCTCGTACTCGTTGTTCTCGGACTCCAGCTTGACGGCAGCCAGCCAGATCTCTTCGCTGTTGGGGTTGGCCTGCAGGAGGAGGCGGGGGGGGGGGGGGGGGGCAGAGTTAGACGCCGGTCCGCGCGGAACATACATTTTTTTAATAAGAGAGATAAGATAAGATACGATGGTCCTTTATTAGATTACTAAATTACAGGATTACAGTATCCTTGCTGACAAGAGAATACAAAATGAATAATAATAGAAACAGTAGAAGTAATATAAATAAGCATTAAAAAAACAGTAGAATATTAATGTACAGGATAGAAGGTATATATGAAGAAAAGTACTTAAATGTATTGCACATGGTGTTGCACATGATATTGCACGAGGTATTTGTGTTAAAGTTAAAGTGCTGAAGTGACGAGTTCAAATCAGTTGTAATGTCAAGTGTCAAGCGGCCTCCTGGGAGCTCAGCTGGTTGCGCAGCCGGACCGCAGGCGGCGTGATCTCGGCGCCGTCACCTGGAAGGCCAGCGCGAGGATGCTTCTGGCGGCGGGCACGTCCTCGGCCAGCCACTTGGACTTGGCCCCCATCAGCCACAGGACCTCGGCTTTGGGACAGTGGGCCACGGCCCTCTGGAGCAGCGCCTCCAAAGACTCCCTGAGGAGAGCAGAGCGTTACGACCAACCCCGAGACAAGGAGGGCCGTTTGGGGAAGCGATCGCGGTCACCTGGTGCCGTTGTTCTTCTCAAAGTAGGCGGCTCGGAGCCACACACTTTTCTTGCTGGGGAACACCTGCAGGGCGTGGGCGTAGATGGCCCGGGCGCACTCCAGCGCTCCGTGGGACACGCACTGAAACACAGCAGGAGAGCAGCTAAAGCAAAGCGTCAGGAGCTCAAAGCTGTTCTAAGAACCTCCATATGACAATATTATATATACTAATTATATCTAATATTAAATGTAGGAATAATAATAAAAATAACAAATACTTATGTATATATAGAGATATACAATTATAATATTATCTATACTATTTATATCTAATATTAAATGTAGGAATAATAATAAAAATAAATACTTATGTATATATAGAGATATAAAATAATAATAATATTATCTATACTATTTATATCTAATATTAAATGTAGGAATAATAATTAAAAAGAAACCATATATATATATATATATATAATAATATATATACTATTTATATCCAATAATAAATGTAGGAATAAAATAAATATAATTGAATTGAATAAATAATATAATATATATATAATATAATATATATATATATATAATATTATATACAATATTTATATATAATAATAGATGTAGGAATAATAATATATATATTATTATAATTAGTCCTACATTGATTATTATACATAAATATTATATATACTATTATTATATACATATCTAATAATATATGTATATTTATATATAAATAAATATATATCTCGTCACTCACGCTATCCGAGTCCTCCATCCACGTGTGCTTGCGATCTTCCTCCTCGATGCCGATCCCGATGACGGCCCTGATCACGGCCTGGCAGGTCGTCACGCTGCCCGCTTTGTCGCACTCCTCTGCATCCTGCACGACAGAGAACAACAACAACATGTAAACAAGCGCCGAGACCAGAAACCCGGAGGAGACCCCCATGATGAACAGACGAGGAGACCTCGGCCGCGTTTCGGCTCGCGTTCCGTCGCCCCGGATCAGATAGCTGAGGCTCGATATCAAAGCCGACAAAATATGACGAATTCCGCCACTTTCTTCAACCCCCAGGAGGTTTAACGAAGGCAGAAACCACCCCGTATTGTTGTCGTTTATACAAAACAACGAGGATCAGGGCGTCGATCGCGTGTTCGCCACAGCGGAAAACATCGACTTCAAATTCCTTTGTGGTCGGCCTCAGCGTCGTTATTTAAAGTGGCAATTTGCATGATTTAAAAAGGTTTTCAGAGCATTCATAGAGCAGCAAACAACGGTCTGCTGTGGAAATAAATCGTGGACTTCAGGTGGTCCCGACTCCCGAAAATAAGCAGCGACAATAGGAAACTCCCACGCTCCCCCCCCCCCCCTAAACGCACCTGTATCCACTGCTCGCGGTTGATCTCCACGCCGTTGGCGCGCAGCGACGTGATGGCCCTGTCGATGATCTTGTCCACCATCTGGGCGTTGAGGTTGGCCTCCTCCAGCTTGGCGGCCATGATCCAGATGTGGCGGTCGGTGGGGATGTTCTCGCGGGCTTTGTTCAGGACGCGCCGGGCGTTCTCGTACGTCTCCAGCCGGGCCAGCGCCAGCCACAGCTGGAGGAGGGGGGGGCGGGGGGGTTAGACGGAGACGACGTTACGGGAAAAATACCAAAGAAGTGGGCGGCACCGCCGCGTACCTCCACGCTGGTCGGGCAGCACTCCACGGCGCGGCTCAGCATGATGCGGGCGTCCTCCGGCTCCTCCAGCTCCACCGCCGTCTTCCACAGCCGCACCGACTTGGACACGTTCTCCAGGGCTGAGCGCCACCAGGAGCATCATAATGATACATTAGATTTATATAGCGCTTTATAGAAATCTCAAAGAGGCTTAAAGCAACAGGCGTCACATCATCCCACCTCATGCCGGTTTTATAACCTTTTCCCCCACAAATCACTACGACAGATTCACAATAAAACACCGTATTTTATACTGAATAATAATAGTAACTTTATTTATATAGCACTTTGAGAAACAATAGCACCTTTAGAAACAATGTTTACAAAGTGCTCTACAAATAGAATAGTAAGAAACAAATATAACATTTAAATATATATATAAAATTTAGAATAAAAAAAAAAACGTTCAACTTTTTATGTGAGCGCAGCTGAAAACAGTTATGCTGCTGAAAGAAGCTCTAAAACTGGCCTTCCTTTGAGCCACAAGAACAATGTTAATATTTACAAAAAAAATCATTATTTATAACCTCGTTAATATCTTGACTGATAAATAAAAGTGTTTTCATGGATATTAATTTATATATATTAATGTGTATATGAATATATATTAATTAATGTGTATATTAATATATATATGTTTATATATATATATATATTAATATATATTCATATACACATTAATATATATATATTATATATATATATAAAATAAACATATATTATATATATATATATATTAATATATATTCATATACACATTAATATATATATTATATATATGTATAAATAAACATATATATATATATATTAATATATATATATATATATATATATATATTATATATATATGTATAAATAAACATATATATATATATATTATATACACATTAATATATATATTATATATATGTATAAATAAATATATATATATATATATATATATATATATATATATATATATTAATATAATAGCCGTACCCTTCCTGAGGACTCGTTTCTTGGCCCTGATGTCCGTCTCCAGCTCCGCCGCTCTGATGTAGATGCGCACCGACTGCGGCAGGTGGCGGACGGCCTGAGCCACCACGGCCTTGGCCGTGTCGCCGGGCTGCAGCCGGGCCGCCTCCAGCCACACGTCCTCGCTCTGGAGGCCAGAGAGAGAGAGAGAGAGAGAGAGAGAGAGGGGGGGGGCGGCGTCAACAGCAGGCAAAGGCGCCGCGGCCCCGAGGCTCTGGCACCTCGTCAGACAGATCACGGCTTCAACGAGTCGGCATGGAACGAACATCTGGAGGAGCCGAGGGCTTCACCCTCATCACTCCACCAGGCCTGGGAGCTCACGCACACAGCTGTCGGGCCCGTTTGTCTCGTGTGCATCAGATACAGTTGTGTTAACTCAGTCTGATGTATTTATAATCAGGGTTCTTACACATGTTGACCAGTGGATTTCCATGACTTTAAACCAAATGTCCATCACCAAACTGAAATCTCAATTTATACGTGAAAAAAGTGAGAACATTTAGTATTTAAACAATGTGAATTCCAAAGCATACAGTATACATTTAATGAAACAAATGAACAAGACTATTTTATTTATGAATAAGCGTATGCCGGCTTATATTTTGAGTCTTTCTCTCTAAAACATATTCATTATTTCAAACTCTGTATAAGTGAACAAGTGAATATAACCAGGGTTCTGACACATGTCGATCGATGGATTTCCAGGACTTTAAACCAAATGTCCATCACCAAACTGAAATCTCGGTGTAAACATGAACAATTTAGAACATTTTGTGTATCGAGAGCGTCTTTCTTTAAAAAAACATATCAATTATTTTAAACTCTGGGTAAATGAACACGTGATTATAACACATTTCCATGACTTTTCCAAAACTTTTAAGATTTGTTTTTTCCATGACCCTTCCAGGTTTTCCATGACTGTACGGACCCTGAATAATGTGTTCTGTAATCCTGTGATGGATATGATATGGATACCCTGCTGCTGTAACCAATCATTTCACAATTTAGGACTCAGAAAAGTAAATCTGTCGTCTATCCAACCACCTACTCACGAATCTACCTACATACCCATCCACCTACATATCCCTCTGCATACCTACGTATCCACCTGCCTACCTGCCTATTTATCTCCCTACACAACTGTCCATCCACCCACATACCTGCCTACCTCTGTACCCATCTGCATACCTGCCTATCTGCCTATCTATCTATGTACGTATATCCTTCAGGTATACCTGCCTGCCTACAACATTAAATACCCCCCCCCCCTACCTTTGGACACATCTCGGTTCCCTTCATGATCAGGTTCCTGGCCACCTGCAGCTTCCCGGTGACCTCCTCCAGCCGGGCGGAGGCGATCCAGGCCGGCGGGTGATGAGGGTTGGTCTCCCTCACCGACTTCAGCAGCAGGCGCGCCTTCTTGATGTCACTGCGGTGCGCGAGAAGCAACAGAAACCGTCAGACATCTTAACACAGATGAGTCGCCAGTGTGTCTGTGAGTGTGTGTGTGTGTGTGTGTGTGTGTGTGTGTGTGTGTGTGTGTGTGTGTGTGTGTGCGTCTCTACCTGATGTCTCCGCCGTGTGTGGGGATCATGGAGTTGAGATCCGTCAGGTAACCTTTGGGGTCCACCACCGTCTGCCCGCTCACCGAGTCGGACACCTGAAGACGAGAGCAGAGGATGAACCCGGCGCCTCCCCCAGGAGGGAGGGGGGGGGGGGCAGGTGATGGGTTACCTGGCTGAGCCTCATGTCCATCAGTGTGTTCCTGGCCTGGCCGATCTTCCTCATGTCCAGCTCCCCCGTCCCGGGGGTCATGCTGCCTGGATACGGCGTGCTCAGCCCTCCCAGCTAGTGGAGGTAAGAACGACGTTACGGCACGGCGGTGTGTGTGTGTGTGTGTGTGTGTGTGTGTGTGTGTGTGTGTGACTGACCCCTTGCAGGGGGTCCACCGTGGTGTGTTCCCGTGTGTGTGTGTGTGTGTGTGTGTGTGTGTGTGTGTGACTGACCCCTTGCAGGGGGTCCACCATGGTGTGGTTCTCTGTGTGTGTGTGTGTGTGTGTGTGTGTGTGTGTCTCACGCCTTGCAGGGGGTCCACCGTGGTGTGTTCCCCTGTGTGTGTGTGTGTGTGTGTGTGTGTGTGTGTGTGTGTGTGTGTGTGTGACTCACGCCTTGCAGGGGGTCCACCGTGGTGTGTTCCCCTGTGTGTGTGTGTGTGTGTGTGTGTGTGTGTGTGTGACTCACGCCTTGCAGGGGGTCCACCGTGGTGTGTTCCCCTGTGTGTGTGTGTGTGTGTGTGTGTGTCTCACGCCTTGCAGGGGGTCCACCGTGGTGTGTTCCCCTGTGTGTGTGTGTGTGTGTGTGTCTCACGCCTTGCAGGGGGTCCACCGTGGTGTGTTCCCCTGTGTGTGTGTGTGTGTGTGTGTGTGTGTGTGTGTGACTCACGCCTTGCAGGGGGTCCACCGTGGTGTGTTCCCCTGTGTGTGTGTGTGTGTGTGTGTCTCACCCCTTGCAGGGGGTCCACCGTGGTGTGTTCCCCTGTGTGTGTGTGTGTGTGTGTGTCTCACCCCTTGCAGGGGGTCCACCGTGGTGTGGTTCTCTCCGGTCTTCAGGTGCTTGGAGAAGAAGCTGTCGGGCATCGGGGTGAGTTTCTCGTAGCGAGGGTTCCTCTGCCGCTTGTTGCGGGCGTCTCCCACCTCGGGGATGCTCAGCCACTCCTCCTCCGACACCTCGGACAGCTTCCTCTGTGGAGGCGGGAACAATAAAGGAGGAGCAGGGTCAGCCTCGTGGAGACGTGTGGGTCTTTAACTACGGCGTGGCAGCATGTTGACGTTCGCTTTGTCACGACCTCGGAGTCCAGCTGAACACATTTGTGTTTGTGTGTTTCTGGAGGATCTGGTTTACACCCGAGAGACAACATGCTGAACACCAGCGCTCAACAGGTGGGTCACTGGGAGACATCCTGACCTTTAAAGCTGTTTTCATCAATGAAGATCACATGAAATCATAACTCTCTCCATAGTTAATGTGTAGTGACTATTCTCTGTTGTTTAGTGAAGTCTCTCCATAGTGTGTAGAGGCCCATCTCCATGTTCTAGTGGTACATTGTGTTATCGCCTTAGAAGACGAGCGGAGGGGTAGAAAACCCTCTAAACCCTTATTATGTTTTATTTCTTTCCTTCTTTCCATCCCTTGATCACTTCCTATTCAAGGGAAGGAAGCTCTGAGGATCCATCCTTCCCCTCTGAAAACAGTTTAAAACTACATTAATATTTAAATTTAAATAATTATTTATAGCCTCTTCAACGTCTTGACTTTATTTTATATTCATTTGATAAATAAGTGTGAGTTTTCGGGGCAAACATTAAATTGACGTTCTACCTTGAGATCTGAGAACTGCTGCTGGATTTTGGGACGCTCCATACGATATTTCTCAATTTCATCCTTTTCTCTCAGCTCCCTGAAAACAAAACAAACATTCAACAAAACAACAAACGGTCCGGCGCAGAGTCGAGTTCACGAGATTTAAAAAGCGTGCAAGACTTGGGAGGAGGAGGACAGATCCGTGAGGTGGTGACCTTCTTTCTTTGCGCCTCTCATCCATCCTCTTGTCCAGCGCCGCGTAGATAGCGTCCGCCTCCTCGTCGTCCTTCTCGTACGGCCCGCTGGAGAACAAGCTGCCGGCGTAGCCATTGAACTGGAAGAAGAGTTGTTATTTAGTGAAGACATTTACTAAAAGACGAGTTATCGTGTCGACAACATTGAGAACACGGAGTCGGAGGACGGTCCGGTCGCAAGCACCTCGTCGTAATTTGTGTCGTTGAGATCTTCTTCCTCGTCTTCGTTCTTCTTCATTTGGTCCCCGACCGTCCGTTTGCCCGGCGGCGCGTGGCGGTCGTCCACCGGGTCGTTGGCGTCGCGGGCCGGACCGATGTCAGAGCGGGTGGTGAAGCCCGTCGCACTAAAGAGGAGCGACTTATTAGAACGTCACACGGATGACGGGTAAATGGGGGATTTTCATCTGAATACGTGACCAGCTAGCGGGGGTCTCACACATGTGGACCGGTGGGTTTCCAGGACTTTAAACCAAATGTCCAAACTGAACTGAACTCTCGGCATAAACATGAACATGTGGAACACGTTGTGCATCGAGAGCGTCCGCCGGCTTATATTTTGAGCGTCTTTCTTTAAAAAACATATTACTTATGTGAAACTCGGCGTAAACGAACATGTGATTAAAACACATTTCCATAACTTTTCCCAAACTTTTATGATTTCAGTTTTTTTCATGACCTTTGCAGGCCTGGAAACGACCGTTTACGGACCCCGAGCTCGGCGGCTTGATCTTCGCTTTTTTGATAATCGACTACTTCATAATGTTGACTCTTCACGTCGAGCATTTTAACCACGAGTCATGAGACCGACACCGGTTTTCACAGAGATAAATAGACGTTCAAATTTGAGGAGCCCGGCAGGTTTTAATGTTAGTTATTTCGATATGTGAAGGAGGATAACAAATTAATGCTAATACAAATTATCTTCATTCATGCAGTACATTTTATACAGACTATGTATGCCTGTCAGTTTTTAATGTAGGTTATTTTGATATAACAAATGAATGCTGATAAAAAATAATGATCGTTATTTATAAAGCACATTTTATACAGACTATGTAAGCCTACCAATTTTTAATTTAGGTTATTTTGATATAACAAATTAATGTTAATAAAAAACATTATCGTAGTTTATAAAGCACATTTCATACAGACTATGTAAGCCTATCACTTTTTAATTTAGGTTATTTGGACCGAGGATGACATCAATGGCCCCAATTAATTATTATTATTATTATTATTATTATTACTATTTATACTGCAGGTCAAACATAGTACGTAGCTCAAACTGATGTAAATTAAATAAATACAAATTAAACTTCCCTTTTCAGAAAAAAAATACATCTGATAAAGAAATATGTTTAGACTTATAGCTTAAATGTAATAAA
>CM070097.1:1068474-1073474 GCA_036178185.1 Liparis tanakae
AGATCTGCTAAGTGCTGCGATGGCTAAGGAAGGCCTGCAGGGCTGGAAAACAACAAAGAAGAAGAAGAAGAAGAAGAAGAAGAAGAAGAAGAAGAAGAAGAAGAAGAAGAAGATATCCGTGTGCAGCCATGTATGTGTTGACCCCGGGGCATCGGGAGACTTTTGCCCGTCCTGACAGTCGTTTTGAGCCGTCGGTTTGAATCCCAGCCTCCCCTGACGCGCTTCCTTCCTCTCGCTCCACTTCCTCTGCTTTCAGCTTTTCTCTCGGAGCTTAAGACACAGAAATAGTTTAGAATGTTTATATATTATTTTCCCTCATTGAGCTCTGAATGACGGACGCTGCAATACATGAAGCAAGACCCCGAACCCTTTGAGGACGCCGGGGTCACGGGGGCCGTCGGTCAGAGCCACACACACACATGCACACACACACACACACACACACACACACACACACAGGAAAGTGCGAGACGTGGTTGCATAATAAATCTCCTTCTCGCTTGTCCTCCTTCATCGGGAGTGAAAATGGCGTTGATGCGTTAACATGAGTGCAGACTGTAATGGCTCAGACACGCGTGTGTGTATGTGTGTGTGTGGGTGTGTGTGTGAGAGGGTGTGTGTGTGGCTGCTCACACATGTGCTGTTACAGTAATGCCACATTGTTAACACAACCTCTGTGAGGGATAATTGGAGTGTGTGTGTGTGTGTGTGTGTGTGTGTGTGTGTGGAGTGACAATAAGGAAACGGTTCAGCAGAGTTGAATGGAGGGGGGGGGGGGGGGGAGTCACGTCAGAATAAGTGCGCCTCCAATACTCGTTAACTAATTAATCAACGTTGCCATGGGTTACGCCGCGGGATGAAGGAAGCTGGGGAAAGAAAAGGGATAAATAAATGTCGTAACTGTGCCTTTAAGAAGAAGAAGCAAACGGCGGGAGTGCTAACGAGGTTAAGATAAAAGACGAGAGACGAATGGAAGATGAGAACGAGTAAAGAGTGAAAGGATGGAAGGATGAGGAGGAGGAAAGGAGAGAAGGAAGGATGCTCGTCCGGACCAGACGCTCCTGCTGAGACTTGATTCTCCTCCCGCTCCGGACCAGCTGCTGCCGCCACGCTACCTGACAGCTCCGCCTCTGGCAACCGTGTGTGTGTGTGTGTGTGTGTGTGTGTGTGTGTGTGTGTGTGTGTGTGTGTGTGTGTGTGTGGAAGAGGGGTAATTGGCATATCCATCTGACTGAAAGGATAAGAAGAGTCGACATGATAACACGGCAATTAGGCCGAAGAGGACGGACCCCCAAATCTGCAGCTCAGCAACGAGACGGGGTGACAGCGGGGAGCGACTCCTCTGGTTGTATAGAAGTCCATGCTTCATGTGTTGAAGCTGCATTCTCTCTCCTGACCACCAGGGGGCTCCTCTGTTTGTATAGAAGTTATCGCTTCATGTGTTAAAGCTCCATTCTCTTTCCTGACCACCAGGGGGCGACTCCTCTGGTTGTATAGAAGTCAACGCTGCATGTGTTAAAGCTGCATTCTCTCTCCTGACCACCAGGGGGCGACTCCTCTGGTTGTATAGAAGTCAACGCTGCATGTGTTAAAGCTGCTTTCTCTCTCCTCACCACCAGGGGGCTCCTCTGGTTGTATAGAAGTATATGCTTCATGCATTGAAGCTGCATTCTCTCTCCTGACCACCAGGGGGCAACTCCTCTGGTTGTATAGAAGTCTATGCTTCATGTGTTAAAGCTGCATTCTCTCTCCTGACCACCAGGGGGCTCCTCTGGTTGTATAGAAGTCTATGCTTCATGTGTTAAAGCTGTATTCTCTCTCCTGACCACCAGGGGGCTCCTCTGGTTGTATAGAAGTCTCTCTAGTGACTCTACTTCTCTTGATGTCTTCCCTCAGTAAACATGTAAACATGAGTTTATGTCTCAGTCTCTAGTTTCAAGTCTTCTTCTATACAGCCTGATGTCATCATTTAGTAAAGCTTTTAGGGGCGGGGCTACAATTAGATTGACCGGTGGCGACCACGGGGTTGGACGACCTTGGCGGTGTTTTGGTCGTTACGGTAACCCTCTCAGTCTGTTTTCTCTTCTCTGAAAGTTAATTGTCTCGTTCAGCGTTCGGTTGAACGTGAAACCAAGATGGCGGCGGCTAAAATGGCGAAAACCCGAGGCTTCCATAACGTCAGGACGCGTCGCCGTGACAACGCCCACTTCCTCTTGACGGTCTCAGTTTGTCCTCCAGTCAAAGTGGACGTTTGGGCCCAATTTGAAAGAAATCAAATCCCGTGGCATCAGAGCAGAGGCACGTTGACCTTTGACCTCCGACCTTCACGCTCTGACCAGCTGCTTGTTGTTGCCTCGCGCTGCAGGAGGCGATCAAACGAGTGGCGCCCGGCGTGAAGGCGGAGAAACGAGCGTTGAGGACAGCGTGACGCTTCCTCCCCCCCCCCCCCACCGAGAGGGAGTCAGAACTATTGATTATCGATTGTCGTGACGGAGAACATACGATCACAGACCACTTTAGATAAAGACACACGGAGCCAGACGGCCTCCTCGCCACGCCACTGAGAGGGACTCGCTGCACGCCGCCTCCTCCTCCTCCTCCTCCTCCTCTTCCCGCCTCCGAAAGGAAGGAGTGTCGCGAAGGAGGAGGCGGGATGAAGGGATGGAGAAGGACGGGAGGCGAGTGGCTCGAAGGTCAAACTTTTTTTCCGGAGCGTTGGTATTAATCGCTTCGGGAGTCGAGCGACGAGCAGACGCCTCGATAAGAGGAAGAGGAAGAGGAAGAGGAAGAGGAAGAGGGACGATTACGTCACGCCGGTCGATGAATCAGAGGTCGAGCGTAACTCGAGGGTGAGGCCGACCGGCTGGTTTCAGACGTCGTCACGTGACACTACCTATACTTAAAGCCCCACTATGTAGCGTTTCCCTTGTAGCGCCCCCTTCAGGTATGTAACGTGTACTTCAGTGTGGTAAATACCCAGTTAGATAGATCAGGTGTCTGATTTTTAAAAATCCGATCTTTTCCGAAACCAAACGTAAGTATTTTACGATATTTTACTGAATACTTAAGTTAGAAGAAATCATAAAATACTTAAGTTAGGTTCAGGATTAGATCGTAAAATACTTAGGTTTGGTTTCGTAAAAAATCGTAAAAAACTTAAATTAGGTTTAGGTTTAGATCGTAAAATACTGAAGTTAGCTTGAGGAAGAGATCGTAACATGAGGGATACGTGATGTTCCTCCTCCGCTCTGCTTCTTCACCAGATTTAGAAATTCATGTCCAAACTCGTCGTAAGCTCGACCTCCGACCCGCCGCCCCACACACACACACACACACACACACACACACACACACACACACACACACACACACGCTCATCTGCATAACGTTATTTGACCAGATATTTAATCACCGGCCCGACTCCAGAGGTAATCAGACGATCAATCCGCTTCACGCCGATAAAGAACCTGAGACGGATCAATGCAAATAAAATCAGGTGAGATGAGAGCGTAAACATGTGTGTGTGTGTGTGTGTGTGTGTTTTGGTATATACGAAATGTCTCGTGTTTACATTTTTAATTCACGCAAGAACACACAGAAACTTCTCCGCGGGGCGCCGTGGTCTCGGTCCGCCTGTACAGGAGGCGGCGCTTGAGACCCACAATGCACGCTGAGGCATGGCTGTTCTCACATGCGGCGTGCCGAATCGATGCGGGGCACTCACGGCGGCGGCCTGGTGAGCGGGATGTGGAGAAGGGGGCGGGGCCTGTGGGGGGCTCCAGAGGACTCGATACGTTATTGAATCTCCATGAGAATCACACGAGCACTTTGGGGGGGAGGAACGGCGGAGCGGCGGAGGGGCGGAGAGGCGGAGAGGTGGAGAGGTGGAGAGGTGGAGAGGCGGAGAGGCGGAGAGGCGGAGAGGTGGAGAGGTGGAGAGGCAGAGAGGCGGAGAGGTGGAGAGGCAGAGAGGCGGAGAGGTGGAGAGGTGGAGAGGTGGAGAGGTGGAGAGGTGGAGCGGCAGAGAGGTGGAGAGGTGGAGAGGTGGAGAGGTGGAGAGGCGGAGAGGCGGAGAGGTGGAGCAGCAGAGAGGTGGAGAGGTGGAGAGGTGGAGCAGCAGAGAGGTGGAGAGGTGGAGAGGTGGAGCAGCAGAGAGGTGGAGAGGTGGAGAGGTGGAGCGGCAGAGAGGTGGAGAGGTGGAGAGGTGGAGAGGTGGAGCAGCAGAGAGGTGGAGAGGTGGAGAGGTGGAGCAGCAGAGAGGTGGAGAGGTGGAGAGGTGGAGAGGCGGAGAGGCGGAGAGGTGGAGCAGCAGAGAGGTGGAGAGGTGGAGAGGTGGAGGCGGAGAGGTGAATAAAGGAAAGCAGTCGATGGCGCCCGAATGTACAGAAAACAAGGAAAGGTTATGGAGCGCCGAGAGGAAAGGAAACAAGAGGAAGGAGAGAGGAAAGGACCGGAGAAGGTTAACACATGAAGCGTATACAACCAGAGGAGCCCCCTGGTGGTCAGGAGAGAGAATGCAGCAGGTAAAGTGATGACCAGGCCTCTACAGATGTAGTCGTTGTTGTTGTTGTTGTTGTTGTTGTTGTTGTTGTTGTTGTCGGTCTCTGCTGTTGTTTTCCATGCGTGACGCTGACGGTGTGTGAGAGGTGGACCTGAGTCTCGTGTCAGAGTGGGTAACAGGCTGCAATGCATCATGGGAAAAGCCTCCTGGGCTCCTGGAGTTTTATATTTAGTTTTAGCCGCCTCCCCTCTTTCTCTCGCTGTCATTTCATTGGCTCATCCTGGGTTAGGAGCAGGTCTGGTGGAGGGGAGGATTTGTAACCCCCCCCCATAATGCACCACACATACAGGGTGCACTGGTGGTCTGTTGGGTGCTAGATTTAGGACTTAAGTTTTTAATGTGTAACGCAGGCGTGAAGCCCCCCGTGGTGAAGTCCATCCCTCAGAGGAGGAGCGCCGGCTCTCCTCTCGTAGGACGAGTACAGATCGTTTCTTTGAGA
>CM070097.1:1080974-1085974 GCA_036178185.1 Liparis tanakae
TGAATGAGGGAGCTCCTCCCGCCGGACAGAAGAAGGTCTCTGGAGGAGCTGGGGGGGGGGGGGGGGGGTGGGGGACTGGTCAGAGGAGATACAGTCTGATGGATGGAGGAAAAAATAACTGGGGAGGAGGAAGAAGATGGAAGAATGGATGACGGGGAGCTATCGTTCCATTTCCCCTCCGTCTGGCTTCTCCCTGATGAAGAGCATCACTCACAGGGAGGGGACCGGTCGGCTCTCGCTCTCTTTGTTGTTCCTCTCTCTCTCTCTCTCTTTTTTTTAAAACTAGTTTTTAATGACTTAATGCGGCTAAACAACAAATCTAAATGTTTCAGAATCTGTTCACAACCTGGTCACATGACCTCTATGACACCTGTCCACCTGGAGAGGATCCTCCTCTGTTCTCTCCTCAAATGTTTCAGAATCTGTTCAATCTGAAGGGTTGTTTGGGAGTTGTTCCTGATACCAGGTGAGGTCAAAGGTCAAAGGTCAGGGATGTGTATGTGTCCAGATTATAAAGCCTCTGAGGGGAGTTTGTAATTTGTGAGAATGGTCTCTACAAATAAACTGACTTTAATCGAATAGACAATTCCGTGTAAAAGAACAAGGTGGATCTGGTCTGCCTTCGTCGACGTTTAAAGGATCAATAAAGTTGCTTCAATGCGTCTGTTTCCGATGAAGTGATGCCTTTATTGGCGGAGGAGGAATCTGAGAAGAGAAACTGAAATACTGACTTGTATTTGTTTTCTTTGTGTAAAAGTGCTCATTCAAAAAAAAGATCTTGACATAAAAACACGTAAATAACGATCGATCCAGAAATGATGGACCGTCAGAAGACGAGTCGACATCTTGACCCCCCCCCCCCCCACACACACACACACACACACACCTCCCAACTCACATGCTAGTGGGAGGGCGAGCTGTACCGTCGGGTTATTAAAATGATCCGTTGAGTCGGATGAGAAGTATGTGCGTGATTAGGAAAATGAGCAAAATACACGAGTATGAATCGTTATGAACACGCCTCCATCACTGAGGAGGGAGGTGTTCTGGGAGCTGCTCCTCCGGGTCCTGAAGGAGGAGCAGCAGCTGTCGGCGGCGTGCGGGCGCCTGTTTTCGGCGTCCGTAATCCCGTTAGCTGCGGTCGGTCATGGAGCCGAACGCCTGGCAGCCGCTCTGAGGTTTGCTTTTCTCCGTTTGAAAATCAGCCAAAATCCTTTTGTTGTGGTAGACGGCAAAGAGAGAGAGAGAGAGAGCATGCATGAATGGATTAGATAAGAGAGAGAGAGATGGAGAGAGAGAGAGAGAGAGAGGAGAGTGGTTGTGTTTCCTGCCGTGTGAACTCAATGTGACTTTGTTAACGTCTATTTTAATTCCCCACACAAAGCCGTGATATATAAAGAGGAGCGTGACATCTTTATGGGGCAAGCTGCTTTCTCTCTCCTGACCACCAGGGGGAGACTCCTCTGGTTGTATAGAAGTATATGCTTCATGTGTTAAAGCTGCATTCTCTCTCCTGACCACCAGGGGGCTCCTCTGGTTGTATAGAAGTATATGCTTCATGTGTTAAAGCTGCATTCTCTCTCCTGACCACCATGTATATCCCAAGCCTATATTATATATTTAATTGTTCATATATGTATTTATTTACTCATTTAATATGTATTTAATTATTCATTTATGATTATTAATTATATATAATTTAAATGTACGATTACATTTTATCACTTTAATTATTTAATATTCAGTTTGGTGTTCTTTGGGCTGCAAGGTTTTACGAATGGAAAGGTGCCATTCACAATGAAGTTGAGTTGAAATGTAGAAACATCTATGAATAGATTAACTTCTGGACCTCTGACCCGGTGGTTCTGACCCGGTGGTTCTGACCCGGTGGTTCTGACCCGGTGGTTCTGACCCGGTGGTTCTGGCCCGGTGGTTCTGACCCGGTGGTTCTGACCCGGTGGTTCTGACCCGGTGGTTCTGACCCGGTGGCTCGCCTCTAAACGTGGGATTAACCACCATCTGATGTCAGGAATGAGAACGCCACTGATAAAGTAACCGAGAGCAATTACACAGTGATTATCTGAAAGCAATATTTAAAAAATGGGTCATATTGTACCACCAGGGAATGACAATACTAATACACACACACGCGCGCACACACACACACGCGCACACACACACGCTACAGGGCATGAATGAAGCGATAAACAACTGTTATCGGTTTCTTTTCGATGTGTCCGTCAACCCCCAAAGTGAATGGCTGCGAACTTTTGCTTGGAGTTGGGCGGGTGGGTGCGGAGGCTCCGCCCACCAGCGTAGGAATGGGTGAAACCATTGTTTTCCATCCGGAGGGAAACAATGGTTTTGCTGGTTTCCGCCCCTGTTAGCGCTGCTAGCTGCTAGCTCGCCTGCTATGATGCAATACGTGCTTGATGAAGGTTTCTCCCCCCCGCCCCCAACAACTTGTTCACGATCTGTTTCTAAACCCAACTGAGAATTTACGATATTTTCTTCAACCGTACTATTGTATTTCACGATCTTTTCCTGAACTTCATTAAATAGTTAACGATTTGTTCCTGAATCTAACTATTTCACGATCTTTTCCTAAACCTAACTAAATATTTCACAATCTCTTCCTAAATCTAACTATTTCACGATCTTTTTCTGAAACTAGCTAACTGCTTCACGATCTTCTTCCTGAAACTAACTAACTATTTTACGATCGTTTCCTTAACCTTACTAAATATTTTACGATCTTTTCCTAAATCTAACCATTTCACTTTTCCTGAACCTAAATTGTTTGCGATCTTTACCTCAACCTAACTAAGTATCTACAAATATTTTCCTCAACCTAATTAAGTCGTGTTGTTGCCTAATTCGAGCTAACTTAGTAGTTTACTGTTTAGTTTATTGAGTAAATGATCGTAAACGTCCGACGAGCAGAAATTGAAACGTGTTGCTGAATTTTTCTGTCAAAATTCTTCCAAAAAAAATCACGCGGACCGTCGCACGAGGAAAACGTAGAAAAACACAACTTTAAGTGTGTGTGTGTGTGTGTGTGTGTGTGTGTGCGTGTGTGTGTGTGTGTCTCAGCTGCGTCCGGGCGAGGCCTTCACCGTGTACCACACCAGCCCGACGCTGTCCAGCCTGTCCAAGCCCGTGGTTCTGTGGACGCAGCAGGACGTGTGCAAGTGGCTGAAGAAGAACTGTCCCCACAACTACCTGACCTACGTGGAGGCCTTCTCCCACCACGCCATCACAGGTACGCCCCCCCACCACGCCATCACAGGTACGCCCCCCCCCCAGGCCATCACAGGTACGCCCCCAGGCCATCACAGGTACGGGTCTCCCACCACGGCGGCTCCGTCTTCAATCAAACGCTATTTGAAAAGCTCATGTATTGCACTTCTTTTGCTAATGTCGTTGACCTTTGACCTCTGCCGCTCCGCCTCATCCCAGCGGGTTGAGGCTCCTTTGGGGCAGCGAGGGTTAACGATGTTTCCAGCAGCTCTGAATACGATCGTTTTTATTTACGTGTTCTGGAAGCGAGACGGAGGCGTGGATCCAGTTATCGTCGTGCGGGGCGCATTTTTCCCTTCTTGCTTTTTAATGTTTTGCGTTATTAGCCCCCTTGTGTGTTTTGTTGTGCACATTTTGGCTCGAAATATGTCTTTTTCTTTTGTGTCTGTGTGTCTGTGTGTCTGTGTGTGTGTGTGTGTGTGTATCCGCACACAATACCCAGAGGGGCCCTGGACCTCACCGGGGACGGCCTCAGAAATTAATCCCCGTCTCTGTAACATCGGAGTTCGCCGACCCAAAAGTAATTGCGTCTCTCTCTCTCGGAGCGAGCGGCGCAATTACAGAGCAACACGCTGCCCGAGGACGTCAGCGCCGCTTCGTGTGTGTGTGCGTGTGTGTGTGTGTGTGTGTGTGTGTGTGCTTCCACCTCCTCTGTTGGACTTTTATTAATTTTCACTGCGATCGTTTTGTTTTATTCTGCCGTTTTGTTTTATTGTCGAAGAAGATGAAGAAGAAGAGCAGATTTAGACGGCGTGAGAAGCCGGTTGTTGTGTTGTGTGCGTTGTGAGTCTGTTTGTGTAGCAGCGCACACATGACGACTTTTTTGACCATTCTGAGGCGCTTAACTGGCGTGTGATTGGTCGTCCTCCGTGTGGCGGAGCAGTTTCTTTACACAATGAGAAGTTATTAACGTATTAAAATGAAGGATCCGCATTTGTAAATATGTAGTTCATAGTAAATAGTCAAATCACTTTAATGAAAACTCCTCCTCCTCCTCCTCCTCCTCCTCCTCCTCCTCCTCCTCCTCCTCCTCCTCCAGGCCGGGCGCTGCTGCGTTTGAACGGGGAGAAGCTGGAGAGGATGGGCATCGTCCAGGAGGCGCTGAGGCAGGAGGTCCTCCAGCAGGTCCTCCAGCTGCAGGTCCGGGAGGAGGTGCGCAACCTGCAGCTCCTCAGTCGAGGTGAGTGACCACTGTGTGTGTATATTTATATGTATATATATATATTTTTATTTTTTATTTTTATTTTTGGTGGGGGATTTTTCATGTTTTCATGTTTTTTTATTCAGCTTTAACACATGAAGCATAGACTTCTATACAACCAGAGGAGTCCCCTGGTGGTCAGGAGAGAGAATGCAGTTTTAACACATGACACATAGACTTCTATACAACCAGAGAAGCCCCCTGGTGGTCAGGAGAGAGAATGCAGCTTAAACACATGAAGCATAGACTTCTATACAACCAGAGGAGCTCCTGGTGGTCAGGAGAGAGAATGCAGCTTTAACACATGAATCATAGACTTCTATACAACCAGAGGAGCCTCCTGGTGGTCAGGAGAGAGAATGCAGCTTTAACACGTGAGGCATTGACTTCTATACAACCAGAGGAGCCCCCTGGTGGTCAGGAGAGAGAATGCAGCTTTAACACATGAAGCATAGACTTCTATACAACCAGAGGAGCCTCCTGGTGGTCAGGAGAGAGA
>CM070097.1:1090974-1093474 GCA_036178185.1 Liparis tanakae
GGGGACATTTATCGGATACAAAAATTAACACTTGTCGGAGGTTGGTTTTAGGGGAATTTTTAACAGCCCTGACCCCTTTTATTCTCCTCCTCTTCCTCCTCTTCCTCTCCATCAGCAGCACGCGCCGGCGTCGCAGCGAGTTTGTGACATATATTTTTTTTTATTAAGACATTAAAACCAAAACAAGAAAGAAAACAGAGATAATAACAATATTAATAATAATATTAGAGTTTTGCAAGTTGCCTCTTTAAGTGCAACTGTCAGTGTGCACGCGCATGACCCCGCACACATCACTGTAATACTGTACCCGGCCGCACATCATATCCGCGTTACATTAAACAAATCTAAACACTCCCGAGGTAAGGAAGCTTCTCTTTTTTCTTCACTTCCGTTTCCCTCTCCCTCTCACGGTTCCGTCGACATTTCGCCACTTCATATCTGAGAGCTCCGCCGGCGCGAGGATCGGCTTTTATTTTTTTTATACTCCTCCTTCGTAATAAAGTCGCCATTTTGCTTCACTGCCTATATAAACCACCCGGTGTTGTAATATTTGTTTCCCCTCTAAAGGAGTCCGGGGACCGTCCTATCGCGGTGTTTTTTGTTGTTCTTTCTCCTGGCTTTATTTCTTCTATTTCTGGAGTCGTTTTTTTTTTTTTTTTTTTTTGGGGGGGGGAGGTGGTGGTGGAGTAAGAGGAGGAGGAGGAGGGGTGGAGGAGGAGGAGGGTGGAGGAGGCTCAACGAGAAGAGGGTTGAAGAAAGTGCCTCGTGGTGTATCGCCTACATATTAATGCAGGAGAGGAGGAGGCGGAGGAAGGTGGAGGAGGAGGAGGTGGAGGAGGAGGAGGAGAGGGGGGCGAAGGCGGCTGGAAACTGGGAATAAAACGTGAAAGTATCCGGAGGATTTCATAGTTCTTTTTTTTTGAGGGTGTTTTTTTTTCTTCACGCGCAGACGGATCGGAACCTCTCCTCTGCTCCGGATTTGGGCTTTTTCCTTTTTCTTCTTCTTCTTCTCTTCCGCCTCGTCGCCGTTGTGGTCCGCCGAGTAGGGGGGACAGGACGGCAGTCTTCCTCTTCCTCCCCCCTCCTCCTCCTCCTCCAGTCCAGTCACACCGGGTCTTGGCGCACAGCAGGTGTGGTTGCCATGTAACGTAACGTCGGCGGGGAACCAACGCGCAGCAACACACCGCCCACCCCGGGGCCCCCCTCCTCCCGCCCTCACGTGGGTGACCCCGGCCCCCCCTCCCCACCCCACCCGTGGGTGCTGGGTGACTGCCGACAGCTCGTAGGTAGGTGTGGCCCAGAGAGAGTCTTTCGCCACATAAAAAGGCAACTCTGTAACCTTGTTGTGGTTGACACACACACACACGCACACACACACACGCGCGCATGCGCACACACATGGCTCAGTGCCACGTGCGGGAGCTAAAACACTTCGCAGGTTTGGCGTGTCAGTGTGTGTGTGTGTGTGTGTGTGTGTAAGTAATGGTGTTGTTGATATGTAGTAACGTAGGAAGTAGAATCTCACAGCAGTTTGCAACAATGTTTCTATTTGTTTAATAAACATCGCAACACTCGAAAGAGTGAATGTTGTAGGAATGCAACCGTCACGTGTGTAACTTTAAACTTTTAAACTTTTAAAGGCACGAGAGTGCACCTCGCGAAGTGAGTGTGTCTCGCGCTGTGTCTTTAAGGAGCGGGAGCCGCTCGCGCAGAGCAGCCGGAGGTGTCTCGTGTCAAAGACGGCGCGAAGGAGTTTTCTGCAACTCGTGACGGGAGAAGCGGGACGTGTAGACCGGGTCGTTTAGGAGCCCCCCCCCCACACACACACACCGATATGAGTGACCCCCCTTATTGTGTATAGTTGTAATTCACCGGGAGAATGCCAAAGAGCATGCTGGGTAGTAGCCGGCCTCCTGTAGCTGCCCCCCCCCCCCAAGTGACATGAAGCAGGTTTCCAATGGGCGATGCCGCCATGACGTTTCCTAATAGAAGCTAAATCCCGCCCCTTTCTTGTGGACCACCATGGGACTTTATTTCGTTTTTTAAAAACTGTAAAGAGATAATTACTAAGATTTGATGAAAGTGGTGCCGTGGCGTCTCTTTTCAACGCCACAACAACAACAACAACAACAACGGCAGCAACGGAGGCTCACGAACAACAACCAGCTAGCTAGCGGCGTTGGCGACGTTGCGTCGCTACGACAAAAAGAGACTTTTAAAAACTGTTTTTTAAAATCATCTTTTCAGTTAAGGTGCGTAACTCAGGAGTCACACTCGCCGGCTCTCGCCGTACTTATTTTTTCAAAATAAAATCCCGCCCGAAAGACGCACGTTTCATTCGTCTCAAAGAAAAGGAGGCAAGTCTCTCCCTCTCCCTCCTCCTCCTCCTCCTCCTCCTGCTCCCCTTTGACTCTCCTCTGGTCTAATGGGAGGAGCATGGAGTTAGTGTGTAAGCGTATTGATTTTAAAATGAAACATGGAAGGTCGCGCCCTCATTACT
>CM070097.1:1110974-1118474 GCA_036178185.1 Liparis tanakae
ACAGTAAATCAGAATGAATCAGACAGAACATGATTATTCAGGGAGAATATTATTATTATTACAGCTGCTTTTTATTCCGGGGGAAGTAATCTCATCGCCTGAGGACACGCCATCGGCGTCCTGCTGCATGATCTGTGTATAGTGGTGGTTATATACTGGACTCTCTCTCCCTCTCTCTCTCTCTCTCTCTCTCTTGTTGGTTGTGACTCGCCCCTGCGGGGCTGACAGGAGGGACGGGGGTCAAACCCGCCGAGTCCGACCTTGGCGGCGCCGCCTCTTCCCTCTCTCCTCTTCCTCCCCGTTTTCTCTTTCCCTTTTTCTATTTCCGTCCGTCAGTCGTCTCCAATCTTTCTCCCCGAGTGTTAAAGCGTGAGAAACGGGAGTCTCTCTCTCTCTCTCTCTCTCTCTCTCTCTCTCTATCCCCCTCTCTCCCCCCCCCCTTGTTGCCGTCTCCTCCCTGGCGAGGCCTCGCCATCTGTTGTCCTTGTCCTCGGCTCCAGGGTTTCTTCTTCTTCTTCTTCTTCTTCTTCTTCTTCTTCTTCTTCTTCTTCTTCTTCTTCTTCTTCTTCTTCTTCTTCTTCTTCTTCTCCTCTTATTATTTTTTTCCTTCCGGCACCAGCGAGCGAGCGAGTGTGAAAACACAAGTTTTGACGCTTGTTTCTTGAAACGCGCCTCGAGGAACGCCGTCGCCATGGAAACCTTTCGTCATCCCGAGACGGGAACAACCACGTCTTCATCGTCGTTCGCTTTGTTTATTTTCTTTTTAAAGCAAATGGGGGAGAATAATGGGGGAGGAGGGGGGAGGGGGAGGATGGTTGTGTTGGTGTGCAGCAATGTGACGGTGTGTTCCCCCCCCCCCCCCCCCCCACAGCCCTCGGGAAGCGAACGCCAGACGGGCGACAAGCAAGAGGAGCGAGAACGGCTACGGCGAGTGCTCAAACAGATGGGACGAATCAAGTGTCCTAGCGAGGTACTCACTCCCTTCCTTTCCTCCCTTCCTCTCCTCCCTTCCTCTCCTCCCTTCCTCTCCTCACTTCCTCTCCTCCCTTCCTCTCCTCACTTCCTCTTTCTCGTTCTTCCTCTTCCTCCATCTCTCGCGTCTCACTTCCCTCTCGGCGGCGGCGGGATCGTACCGACTTCTCTGGTCTTCACTTCTCCTCTCTCTCTTTCTCTCCCCCTCTCTCTCTCCCTCTCCCCCCTCTCTCTCTCCCTCTCCCTCTCTCTCTCTCCCTCTCTCTCTCCCCCTCTCTCCTTTTCCCTTTGTCCCTTGTTCTTGACCCCAATATGGTTGTTGTGTCACATGACACCGTCACACTGACCCAGTTTCCTGCTTAACGTGTGTTTTCATTTGTTAAATTCTGTCTCATTTCTGACACACACGCACACACACACACACACACGCACATGCACACACACACACACACACGCACACACACACACACAGGGCTGCTCGGTCCACTTCTCCAGCCTGATGGGGTACCAGTACCACCAGAAGCGCTGTGGCCGGGCCCCCGGCGCCGAGGAGAGGCCCGTGTTCCTGTGTCCGCGCTGCGGGAAGACGTACCAGTCCAAGGCCGGCCGAGACTACCACACACGGGCCGAGCACGGCAACAACAACAACAACAACAGGGAGGCTGTCACCGACACCAACAACAACAAGGAGCGGGTGAGTGATGAAGCACCAACTTCCATTAAAAAATACATAGAATACTTAAAATCCATTAGAAAATCCATTAAATACATGGAACAAATTAATTAAATCCATAAAGAAAGACATTAAATACATAGAATACTTAAAATACATTAGAAAATACATTAAATACATGAACAAATTAATTAAATTCATAAAGAAAGACATTAAATACATAGAATACTTAAAATACATTAGAAAATACATTAAATACATGAACAAATTAATTAAATTCATAAAGAAATATATTAAATACATAAAGAAATACATTACATACTGAAAATACATAAAAAAATACATTAAATGTATTATAAATATATGTATATATATATATATATTATAGTATATTATATTATTATATTAAAATACATGATAATAATCATGAATACAATATACTGTATTTTAATATTAATAAATATTCAATACAAAATAAGTGAATGTTAGTGAATGCCCCCCACCCCCCCCCCCCCCCCCCCCAGGTGGTCTCTGGGGAGTCTCCGTCGCTCGGGAGGAAGGAGCCGAGTCCGCCGGAGATGAAGGACTGGCGGGAGAAAGCCTCGCTCGGCCCGCCGAGGGACAAGGACAGAGGAGGAGGAGGAGGAGGAGGAGGAGGAGGAGGAGGAGGCGTGGACAAGGAGAGAGGAGGCGTGGACAAGGAGAGAGGAGGCGTGGACAAGGAGAGAGGAGGCGTGGACAAGGAGAAGGAGCGAGTCGAGGAGAGGGCGCCGCCGCCGCCCGCCGGCCAAGGGGACGACTTCGAGCGCACCCCGAGCGGCCGGGTGCGGCGGCGCTCGGCCCAGGTGGCGGTGTTCCACCTGCAGGAGATCGCCGAGGACGAGCTCGCCAAAGACTGGGGCGCCAAGCGGCGCATCAAGGACGACCTGGTGCCCGACAGCAAGCGGGTGAGGGCGGCGGCCAGTGAGGGCGGCCAGTGAGGGCGGCGGCCAGTGAGGGGGGCGGCCAGTGAGGGCGGCGGCCAATGGGGGCGGCCAGTGAGGGCGGCGGCCAGTGAGGGCGGCGGCCAGTGAGGGCGGCGGCCAGTGAGGGCGGCCAATGGGGGCGGCGGCCAGTGAGGGCGGCGGCCAGTGAGGGGCGGCCAGTGAGGGCGGCGGCCAATGGGGGCGGCGGCATGCTAATTGTTCGACACCACATGGACGTGTTGAATAAGAGTAAATAAGAGTTAAATACAGACAATGGTATTATTTTCTGGGCTTTTGGGCTTTATATTTGAGAGTCATTGCACATTTTATAGAGACTTCTATACAACCAGATCTATTTGACCTTGACGTGTTTGAATCATGGGCCTGACGACGTGTTCTCCTCAGCTGAACTACACGCGGCCCGGCCTCCCGAACTTCAGCCAGGAGCTTCTCGAGTCCTGGAAGACCCAAGTGAAGGAGAAGGGCTTCATCTGCTGCATCAACCAAGTGAGGGAACGCCACGCGTGTACAGAAGCTCCGAGCTTCTGACAGCAAGACGCCGCCGCCAGAAGCTCCGGAGCTCCTGGCGGCGTCTTGGCGTCAGAAGCTCTGTTTATGATGTCCGGGCCGTTTATCCCTCAGGAACGTGGCCTCAGTGACTTTGTTCATTTCTGTTTCGCCTCAGAACTGTGAAGCTGTTTACTCCAGCGTGTCGGGACTGAAGGCCCACCTGGCCAACTGCAGCCAGGTATACACACACACACACACACACACACACACACACACACACACACACACACAGACAGACATTCAACCCACTTTAGTTAACAACCAGATGATGAAATCTGGTTGGAAAATGGAAATTAAAACATATAAAAATAAATTTATAAAAATCTTCTAAATAGACTCAGAATGATAACAGAATGATTTATTTAAGTGTGTTGGACAGGTACGGGGGGGGGAGGGGGGGTCTCAGTGGGCGGAGCATCACGTTGGACAGTAAGACATGCAAGAAATATGAATGTGTTCAATTTACAAGTAAATGTTTAATAGAATTTGGAAAAATATAAAAAATTAAATTAATTTCACTGTTAATTTACATCGGAATATATATATATATATATATATATATATATATATATATATTTTTTTTTAAATAAATATATATATATATTTGTGTATTATTATTATTATTATTATTATTATTATTGTTGTTATTATTATTCTTAGTATTTTTATTATTATCTTTATTTAAAAGGGACCATTTGATGCTCTGGACCAGATTGTAGCTACACAGCTAATTTGCATCTGACAGACCATAATAAACATAAAACAATGATAAACATAGAACAATAAAAACATAAACAATTACAGAAAACAATAACTAGTATAAAACTATAACAAATATACAACAATAACAAATATAAAACAATAACTAACAGTACAGGGTAAGACGCACTATAACAGTATATGTGGTCGTTAGTTTATGAAAAATATTTATATTTAAAATAGTTGAACGTATATTATTATTACACTTGAAGGCAATAGAGAAAAGTCTTACATAATTCACAAAGTGTGTGTGTGTGTGTGTGTGTGTGTGTGTGTGTGTGTGTGTGTGTGTGTGTGTTGCAGGGCGGTGGAGAGCTGGGAAAGTACACATGTCTGATCTGCCAGAAGGACTTTAGCTCGGAGAGCGGCGTGAAGTACCACATCAGCAAGACGCACTCACAGGTGGGTCAGCGCTCTCCAACCTCTGGATTATTAAGTTATAAAGTTTTCTCTCACAAGCAGCTTTTTATTTTACAGTACAACCCAGAGTTTACAGCCTGGATCCCCAACAAGTTTAAAATCATGAATCATTACCATCTTACGGGGCTGCACATTACTTATTTAGACACCTTACCTTAACTAGCCGACTCTTTGCTATGCCCCGCCCCCTTATGCGTGGACTGACCAATCCTAACCTGGCATCAGTGGGCGGGGCTTATCAAAAGATCACTGGCAGTAGAAACTGTATAAAGTTGTTTATTCAGGGGTGCTAATTTCTTTTATCCGATTGACAGCCGATCGCTAACAGCTGATCAACTCGATTAGTGACTAGGAGGTCTTAAGGTGGACTGGCCTTTTTAAGATGGACTGACGCATTCCTCCTTTCAGTTAAAAAGAAAAAAGTTGAACTGATCTTTTATAGTTCTTATATCTTACAATAAAAAGGTACCACCTTTATTTCCCTACGACAGTCCGTAAACACGCGTGACTTTTCATCGGCCTTCATACTTCCTTAACGTACGACACGACTCCGCCGGACATCTATAAATAGAATAAAGACGCCCGACTGTGCTTCATCTCCCCAGAACTGGTTCCGTGCGGCGGCGCCCAGCCAGGTGGCCTCCAGCGCCAAGAGCAAAGCGCCGGAGAGCGACGGGGTCAAAGGCGAGGTGCGGAACGGCGCCGCGCCGGGCAAGAAGAGGGGCCGCAAGCCCAAAGAGCGCCCCCCGGTGGCCGCCGCCGCCGCCGCGCCGCCCCTCCAACACACACAGACTGAAGCGTCGCCCGCCTCCGGCAGTCGGGACTCGACCCCGTCGCGGTCCCCGACCCGGACGCCCGAGCCGACGGCGGCCGGCGGCGACCAGACCGGACAGCCCGTCAGACGGAGCAAGCCCCCGAGGCCGCCACTGTCGGAGTAGCTCCTCCCTCTTGTAGCTCCTCCCACTTGCAGGAAGCTCAAAAGACCTTTTTGCAGAGAGAGAACTCGACCTTTCAGAAGTCAAACATTCGGTCTGCTGGTATGAACAACGCTCCTGGAACCGCTGAGTTCTGCCTCCTGTCTTTCTCTTAAAGGCACAGGTTTGGCTTTCCTGGGGGGGGGGGGAGTCTATCAAAGATAACTGTGTTTTTCCTCTTCTTTCTTTCTTTTAACAACCAAAGCAGACGAGTGGTTTTCTCTCTGCGATGTTCATGTTTTGTGTTTTGAGAGGTTTAAAAAAATACAAAACCAGAAAAACAGGATATTCTATTAGCATGGTGAGGTCATTTAATGATAGCTCGTGTTTTCACTTTTTAAAATGTGTTTCCTCCCACAGATATACTGTACTGTGTACATAAACAATATCTATATCTATATCTCTATATACTCAAAAGCAATGATGCCATCTGTCCTTTTTTTCTTTAAAAAAAAAATCAGATCTTTCATTTAGTTTTTTGCTGTGTGTGTGTGTGTGCTGTAGTGCAATGAACTTATTATTTTTACCTTTTTTTAATCCATGTTACTTTTCATGTTTCGAGTAAGCAAAATGTCATATTAGCTAAAAATGTGTTGATCAGTTCTTAATCAAAATTCCACTTTCTTTTTTTTTCTACAGCTATATTATATTTTTACTTTTATTTCCAAATCACGTGACGATGGAAGGTGTCAAAAGATTATTTCCACAGTTCTTCTTCGCATATGTTAATCAGCAGAATCCCCCCCCCCTCAAAGAGAAAGTGATTGTTTGAGGAATACACTTCATGGGGCGTCGCTTAATTACTATAAAACTTGAATAACTCAAAGTGACAGTGAGGGTGAAGTTTGTTGCACCATTGCAGCACAATCAAAAAGTGAGAATATCTTTTTATAGCGAGCGTGTTGAGGGAAATAAAGTTTTACAAAAGAGGACAAAAATATATATAATACGCAAAAATGAAGGTTTTCATTAATGTGAATTAATTCCTGGATGCTCAAAAAATTATCGCCTTGCACTTTAACCCCTTGACCCCCCCTCTCACTCCCCTCTTGTATTTTTGCACTCCAGGAGTGATAGTTACTCTAGAGAAGAAGAAGAAGAAGAAGAAGAAGAAGAAGAAGAAGAAGAAGAAGAAGAAGAAGAAAAAACACTAAATTGTCTCTAGATATCGTATCGACTATATAATTATGACTCGCCACACTAAAGCCATAACAGGGTCTCGTTGAATTTTTAAGGCTGCTCCGAGTTAGTTTAGCATTCAGATTTTAAAAATAAAATAAATAAAGGAAATAATAGCAATCCATTATTATTATTAAATTAATTTAAAAATAAAAAATCTAAATAAAATGTGTGCAATCAGAATATTTTCACTTTTTATCATGTCTAAGGTAGATACTTGAAAAAACAGTTATATTAACGATATTAAGCAAATTAATAGAAATATTTGATTTATATTTGGAGTTGTATGTCCGTAAAAAGAATAATGACTTTGCTTGCTTTAAAAAAAAGAAAAAGAAAGAAAAAGAAAAAAGCGACAGATCATAAATCTATTTTATATTCTCTCGTGTGTATTATTACCGTTAGCACTCTGATAGCTTTGTGATATCCTGGTGAGATAATAAAGGGTGCTGTATTCGCCTCTCTACCTTAACGGACCGTTTCCTCCTCACTTTTTTGGAAAGTCGGCTGAATTTCTTTGCACCAAGAAAATATCAATGTTATCATTAAAAAGAAATAATATTAATAAATAAAATCGAGCACTGATGTCAACAGAAACTTTTCAAAAAAAATAATTAATAATAATAATGTTTCCCAGGTGGTGTCATCCCTACGCCGTGACCTTTTCTTCTTTTTTTTAATAGTAAAAAGATTGGAGTCGAATTCCTCCATTTATTAATCAACCGGTGGAGCTTAATAATTCAGGTGGGGATGATTATGCATGTTGACCTTTTTAATCTTCTATCCAGGTTCAGACTGACGGACGAGTTAAGACAAGCACTGATTGGTCCCCGGACCTTCTTTTTAATTTCCTTTTTATACGGAGCTGTCTAGACCTTGTGTGTGTGTGTGTGTGCGTGTGTGTGCGCGTGTGTGTGTGTATGTGTGTGTGTGTGTGTATGCTAAAACGGTTCTTAGCACCTTTGTAAACGAGTGGATGTCAAGCTTC
>CM070097.1:1123474-1125974 GCA_036178185.1 Liparis tanakae
GAGGATCCCTCCCCAGGATGGACAGGTGTAGTGATGAAGAGTTGGTAGTCGGCATATTCCACGATGGAGACTTCCACGATCCATCAGATGGAGGTAGAGAGGAGGAGTGGGCGGAGTCAGGGGAGGAGTGGGCGGAGCCTCAGCAGTGCCATGGCGATCATGCATTCCATTTATGAGGCCCTAAGTCGACTCAAAGTGATAAATGTCTTTCTGAATGAAAGGTGTGACGGTTCACTGTATATATATCGAGCCGCCTTTAGTTCCCGGGTTACTTTGACCTCTTTCACCGAGGCGCTGGTTTTAAGGACGGACGGCGTGCGGCGGGAACGGCGGGATCTCGTTTCCACGGCCGCAAAGCGCTTGAGTTGCATCGTCACATTTCCACTGACGTCTGAGAACAAAGGAGCGTCTCAGTGGACTGACCTCTGATGGCCTCCACCCATAGCTCTCTCTCTCTCTCTCTCTCTCTCTCTCTCTGTCTCTCTCTCTCTCTCTCTCTCTCTGTGTCTCTCTCCCTCTCCCTCACCTGCTTCACATCTGACCTCGACCTCCCCACACCCTGAGGAGGAGGAGGAGAGTTCACTGACAACCAGAGAGCACCTGGAGGGTAACCGTGGTTACGTAACAGTGTTTAACCCTCACTGGGTGAAGGTGTTGCTCTGAGACTCGTTTGTCTTTTATGACCAAGAAGAAAAGATTGATTATGAACAAGAGTTGTTTTTCTCTTCGAGGCAATAAATGTTGTTGCATGGCACCGGCGGCAGATTCCATCTGCCCGGCAACCGGTCCGACCGGTCGTTACATAACCTCCACTACGTAACGCCCCGAGTACCGGAGACGGGAGGGACAAACAGGTGAACAATAGAAGTCATGTGACCAGATGAACAATAGATGTCATGTGACCAGATGAACAATAGAGGTCATGTGACCAGATGAACAATAGAGGTCATGTGACCAGATGAACAATAGATGTCATGTGACCAGATGAACAATAGATGTCATGTGACCAGATGAACAATAGATGTCATGTGACCAGATGAACAATAGAGGTCATGTGACCAGATGAACAATAGAGGTCATGTGACCAGATGAACAATAGATGTCATGTGACCAGATGAACAATAGATGTCATGTGACCAGATGAACAATAGATGTCATGTGACCAGATGAACAATAGATGTCATGTGACCAGATGAACAATAGATATCATGTGACCAGATGAACAATAGAGGTCATGTGACCAGATGAACAATAGATGTCATGTGACTAGATGTCGAGCGTTATCGGAGGACGGATTCGGGCGACTTTGTATTTTGGCGTTTGGAATCCAGGCGGAGGGTTTTGGTTTGAAGAGATTCAAAGAGGCGTCTGCTTTGCATGACTCATCATTTGTTTACCACGAGGTGTGTGTTTCCCTGTGTGTGTGTGTGTGTTCCCCTGTGTGTGTGTGTGTGTGTGTGTGTGTGTGTGTGTGTGTGTGTGTGTGTGTTTCAAAGCTAGAAGAAGAAGACTAACCTCTGTGACCCCTGAAGTGGAGTCGTTGTTTACAGTGATGTCATGTTGTTGTTGTTGTTGTTGTGTGCGTTGTAGCGGCGGCGGCGAGGGCTCTCTGGACAGGCTCCTCCCCCCCGTGGGCCCGGGCCCCCCCCCCAGGAAGCGGACCACCAGCCAGTGCAAGTCGGAGCCGCCTCTGCTGCGCACCTCCAAGAGGACCATCTACACGGCGGGCCGGCCGCCCTGGTACAACGAGCACGGCGCGCAGTCCAAGGAGGCCTTCGTCATCGGTGAGCGCCGAGCGCCCGAGCGTTCCCGCCAAGCGGCTGTTGCGTAACGACTTGTTGCTAAGCGCCTGCCCACCCCGCCCCCCCCCTCCCTTTAGGCCTGTGCGGCGGCAGCGCGTCGGGGAAGACGACGGTGGCCCGAAAAATCATCGAGGCCCTAGACGTGCCGTGGGTCGTGCTGCTCTCCATGGACTCGTTCTACAAGGTGTGTGTGTGTGTGTGTGTGTGTGTGTGTGTGTGTGTGTGTGTGTTTGTGTGTGTATGGTTATCACTACCTCCCATTTCGACGTTCATAAACGGGTGCGTTGCTAGGATACCTAAGTAATGTAGCGCGTCTGAATTTTGCCGCGTTTCTTTCCGTCGTCACGGCGACCCAAATCCACTTGACTCTTTCCGTCCGTTGATTTCTCCCAAATTCACCCAAAGTTACCGTTAGGTCGCGCCTCATGTGCATGTTTTAAATGTAACGTGTAGTACTTGTAGTGCACCCGAAATTCCTCTCGATGGTGAAGCTTCATGTTTCTGCCCCTCTTCACCGTGTGGGTGATGTAACGTTCAGGCTCTTGTGTAACCCCGGGTCACTCGTGTGTGTGTGTGTGGGGGGGGAGGGGGGGGTCAGTTTGCTGAGTTGCTGAGTTGCGATTCCCCAAAGCGTCACAACATTTCTGTCTGACTTTCCAAATTCTTACCTCGAGTTCTCCGGTGTCCTCAAGTCGAGC
>CM070097.1:1133474-1140974 GCA_036178185.1 Liparis tanakae
TGTGTGCGCCGCCACCCGGTTGAAAGAAGAAAAACATATTATTTTAAAACTTTTTTTACATGTGCAGATGTTTTTATTTCACCGCCAACGCCGCTGTGGACGACTCAATGAATGTGAATGTTCTCGCGCCGCAAAAAAAGAAGACGTCAAGCTTTTTCCCCGTTATTTGTATTTTTTATTGTATTTATTTGTTTATTCTAAACCTTCCTCACAACTCTTCTCGGAGGCAAAGAACCTGAACGGGAGTTCAGAGCTCGTGTTGCTCAACCTCGGCGGAAAGATCTGTGGGTGTATCCGTCTTTCTCTCTTTTTGATCCCTCTTTTTCTTTGCGCTCTGGTTCACTCTCTCTCTCTCTCCCTCTCTCTCTCTCTTTCTCTCTCTCTCTCTCTCTCTCTCTCTCTCTCTCTCTCTGGATGCTGACCTTACCAGTTGAAACGGGTGATGGAAACTGTTTATATTTTAAAACATGCAGATAAGAGTATTCACTTGTGGTGAATTTATGCAACTTGTTCAACATTTGCATATATATAATATATACACCCATAAATATTTATATATTTATTTATATATCAATATTTATACAGACATTTATATATATACATATGTTCATTTAGACATATATACATTTATTTATATATTATATATAAATACATATATTTATATGTATTTATGAATACAGTTATTTATATCTGTATGTATGTATGGAAATATATTTATTTCTATACATATACATCTATTTATATACATATATATGTAAATGTATTTATTTACACACACATATATATATATATAAATATATATTTACATATATATATTTATACATGTGTATATATATGTAAATATATGTATGTATATACATATTTATATATGTAAATATATTTCTTTATATATATGTATATATATGTATGTATATATATATATATATATATATATATATACATATATATATACATATATATATATATATGTATATATATATATGTGTATTTATTCATATAGGCATTGAACAAACATGGAATAAGTGATAAGTGTTTGTTTAAGTCTCACTCGTCCTTATTAAATCCTCCTCTTTAATGCATTGGTTTGTTGTTGTTGTTGTTGTTGTTGTTGTTGTTTTTGTTAAAGGGCTGTTGAGTTGATGATTTATAGGAACTCGGAGCATCCAGATGTCAAAGTGTTCTCGGAGTGAACCTCGATCCTCGGTGTCAGTCGGTTTCTCTTCATTGTTGCCTTTTTCTGCTGGAGCAACGTTTACGGACTCGCTTTGAGTCTCCAGAGACTTCAAGTCACATCGACGCAGTTTTATTAAAAGGTTTTTACCAACTTTAACTATACCTACTGGATAATGTGTCAAGAAAATCTATGATCTATATATATATATATATATATATATATATATATATATATACATTGATTTATTTAAATATTTACTTCTATATTTATCTAAATAACTCAATATTAGTAGATAAATATATGTAATATATAATTATTTATACATATAAATATATATTCTTGTATTTACTTGTTAAATAAAGGTTCAGTCAAGCTTTTAAATGTCTTGTGTGTATTATTTCCTTTCCTTTAATGTTAAATGGGCGAGGTCAAAAGTCACATCTGAGGTTATATCTGTGTTTCATATCAAAGCTCGTAGCGTAAACGTCGTCTCTGTCATGTTCCGGTCCTAACGGGAAGGATGTCGTGGTTGTCCTCTCCTCTTTTTATAACCTTGATCCCTCCATCACTTTCCTTAATTATCAGGCTGACGGCTGTGGAGGCCGCGGGGGCGCTTGATTGACAGGCGACGCTTGATTGACAGGCGCCGACGAGGCCGACAGACAATTACCAGCCGGAGGCGATGAGGCAGATCTTGACCCGCAAGAGGCTTCTTTTTATTGTGTGTGTGTGTCCTCCTCCTCCTCCTCCTCCTCCTCCTCCAGCTCCTCCCACGCCCGCTCGGCCCGCCCGATGTCGAAGTCGGCGAGTTCGTCGGCCATCTCCGTGCGGATGCTGATGTCCAGCACCGCCTTGATGAAGTCGTGGCACGCCTGCACGATGTTTGTCGAGAGAGCAACTTTTTTTTATTTAGAGAGTAAATATTTTTTTGTTAGAAAACATATAAATTTCAATAACAAATATTTAAATTTTGTGAGCAAATATATTTTTATTTTGAGAAATATTTTATTTTTAGATTTATTTTTCGGGCAGTTTTTTTATTTTCACAGCAAATGTTTATTTTTATTTTGAGAAGATCATTTTTTATTTTGACAGCAGTTTTTTTTTATTTGAGATTTTTTTTATTTTGAAAGCAAGTTTATTTTTTGTTACAAATTTCTATTTTGAGAATTTTTTATTTGATTTGATTTGATTTTGAGAATTTTGATATTTTTATGGCTGCAACATTTTGGGATTTTTAAATTTAATTTTATGATCAATTTAATTTTATTTTGACGCTATTTTTTTATACCTTTTTTTTGCGAATTTGTCTTTTGATATTTTTTTAACTTTTAGGGCAACACTCTCACACGCGTTCACACACGTGTTTACACACAGCGCGATGTCGCTGAGAATCTGTTGTCTGAGTGCATTTTTAGATGTAATTGTTTTTAAATGTGTCCTAAACATAAAGACACTTTACATTTTTTTTAAGTGATTTAATTTTTTTACTTTTTAAAGGAGAAAATTAAATGATAATATTATTTTTTAAATCACTTTAGCGACTTTACTTGTTTCTCTTTTCCCGCCAAAATCCCAGATTATTTTAGTTTATAATTTAATGTTTTTAAATAATAACTTTAAGTTTTTTAAACTTACATTTCTTCTTATTTGATCCCCTTTGTGCATTTTAACTAGATTCTTTTACACGAGTTTCATCCAAGTGTTTTCGTTCGTTTCAGTCCGAGGAGACGTGTCCGGGCGCCGAGGTTCACGGAGACGCCTGAACGCCACGCGGAGCGGAGCGGTCCTCCTCCAGGACGTCTCACTGAGGCTCGACTCCACAAGTTAAGATGCTTTCTTCCTTTTTTTTGTATTTCTCAGTTTGGTCAGTTTTAAACACGATGAGTATCGGATGGGTTTATTTTTGGTCAAATATACATAACTTAGTAAAAGTTTAGTTTAATATATATATATATATATATATATATATTATTTTTTTTACTTTGTCTGAGGAAATATTCTAATGTTTAGAGATAGGATATTTGAGTTTTCTTAAGCTGTAAGCCATAATCAGCAATATTAAAAGAATAAAAGGCTTGCAATATTTCAGTTGATTTGTAATGAATCCAGACTGCATGACATTTTTGTTTTTTTAATTGCATTACAGAAAATAAAGAACTTTATCACAATATTCTAATTTTCTGAGACAGTCCTGTATATATAAAAACATTCAAAACAAATGTTATTTATTATTTATTTCTTCTTCTTCTGTCTGATGACGCAGAGAATTGAGCATCAGCTCAGAGAGACGTTAATGTCGTCAAACGGTTGTAATGTTTCCTCCTCGTGGCCAGCAGAGGGCGCAGTGCGCACACTGACCAGAGGGCGAGCAGTGTGTGTGCGTGTGTGTTTCTATGTTTGTGTGTGTGTGTTTGTGCTTGTTTGTGTGACCCCTGGTGACCTTCTGCTTTCACTGAGGAGGGTCAAGGGTCAGATTGGGATCCAGCTCTCTGTGGAGAGATTAAACCCTGTGGTCACCACGGTAACGTAACATGGACACATGGACAGGGTGTGTGTGTGTGGGGGGGGGGGGGGGGGGACACTGACTCTTTTATCTACTGGCCACGCGTTTTATTTTTGATCTTTTACTCCATTTGTCTCAATTAATTATATGTGTATAAGTGTGTGTGTGCTTGTGTAATTAAATTACATTTTTATTCTTTTATACAAAGTCAACATGATCTTTGCGTTGCATGTATATATATATATGCATATATTTGCATGTATATATTTATATATATATATATATATATATATGTATACATATGCATATATATACATTATATATATGTGTAATAATACAAAAATATTAACGGTAATTCAAAAAGAAGGTAAGTACACTATTACATTATCAAATTTATTAGAATTAGTCAAACTAATTTCGTATAAAATAATAAATAAAAAAAATATATATATATATATATATATATATATATATATATACATTTAGAAGAGATGAAGTGGTTTTCAGTGGGAGGATCAGGTGATGTTATAGTTATTTTAGGGTAAAAACAATACATTTATTTTGGAGAACATGTGTTTAGACTTGTTGATGTTCGATGTCACGTGGGGGAAAAGGAAAGTTAGTAGGTTATTCTTTTAATTTCTTTAATCCGTTGAAAAAGAAATCTTGATTGGAAATAGTTTTCGGGGATTTATTAGAGCATTTAATTTGGTATTTTTTGGAGTCTCTGCCACATTGTGTCGTCATTGGGCGTGAGTAAAGAAAGTAACATTTAAAATAAAGGAAATAGAGACAATACGAAGAATAAATCATGGATAAATACATCAGCGGCGTGCAGGGAGGTGAACACCTATTCTAATTATTAAGCTGTAACTTTAAGGAGAGTTGTGTGATCATTGTGTGTGTGTGTGTGTGTGTGTGCGTGTGTGTGTGTGTGTGTGTGTGTGTGTGTGTGTGTTGAAAGGCGTGGTGGGAGCTGAGGTCAGGCAGCTCCAGCCCCGAGGAGAGCGCCGCCGCCACGGCCTTGGAGCCGTGTGGGGGTTCACTTCCCTCTTCCCTGCCCCGCGGCTTCCTGTGAGCGCTGACCACACCCCCCCCCCTGCCCCCCCCCTCCCTCATGAGCGCTCACAATCGTTACCCCCCCCATTCCTCACCACTCCACCACCACACATCAGGCCCTAGAACACTCTGCTCCCCCTCTTCTCCTTCATTCCCTTCGGCCAATCAGCAGGAAGCACCAACAATAGTCCTCTTCCCCTCGGATATTAGAATATTATATAATCCTCTCGCTGCCCTTGACAACCATCCATTATATATATATACAATATTCTACAATATATACATATATATATATATAAATTATATATATATATATATATATATATATATATATATATATATATAGGGCGGGGCTACAGGTGATTGACAGGGGGCGCTTTAGGGGCGGGGCTACAGGTGATTGACAGGGGGCGCTTTAGGGGCGGGGCTACAGGTGATTGACAGGGGGCGCTTTAGGGGCGGGGCTACAGGTGATTGACAGGGGGCGCTTTAGGGGCGGGGCTACAGGTGATTGACAGGTGGACATTCGTCTAGGAACATAAAGTTTCTCGTCACGTCGTCGACCACGGAAACGCACGCTCTGCTTAGCAACAGCTGAGCTCACTTCCACCATCATCGTGAGAGATAAGCAACCTTTTTTCTGTGTGTGTGTGGTGTGTGGTGTGTGTGTGTGTGTGTGTGTGTGCGTGTGTGTGTGTGTGTGTGTGTGTGAATGAGAAGAATAAAACCAAAGAATGTCTCACTCGGCCTCGCACACGAGATGTTCTGCGTCAGTGAGTGGGAGTGAGCGAGCCGGTGGAGATGTGTTGAAGTGTGTGTGTCTGTGTGTCTGTGTGTCTGTGTGTGTGTGTGTGGGGGGGGGGGGTTACATGGTGTTTGTGGTGTTTTTTTGCGGGGTGGTGGTGGTGGTGGGGGGGGGGGCGTGAGGTCCACTCCTCCAAAGGGAGTGCTGTTCCCATAGGGGAGACGAGGAGCAGGGTGGAGTGCAACAGAGTGAGTGTGTGTGTGGGGGGGAGTTTGTGTGTGTGTGTGTGTGTGTGTTTGTGTGTGTATGTGGGGGGGAGGGGAGGGAGAGTGAGTGTGTGTGGGGGCAGCCAGGCCATCTGGACTGTGAGGAGGCTGAAGAAAGGGAGAGTGTGTGTGTGTGTGTGTGTGTGTGTGTGTGTGTGTGTGTGTGTGTGTGTGTGTGTGTGTGTGTGTGTGTGAGAGAGAGAGAAGGAGGGGGAAGAGATGGAAAGAGAGAAGAAATTGAAGGTATGGGAGAAAAGGATGTAGGGTGGATGATAGAGAATGGAGGATAGACGATAGAGGATAGAGGATGAAGGATAGAGGATGGAGGTGGAGGATAGAGGATAGAGGATGGAGGATAGAGGATAGAGGTGGAGGATAGAGGTGGAGGATAGAGGATAGAGGATGGAGGATAGAGGATAGAGGTGGAGGATAGAGGTGGAGGATAGAGGATAGAGGATGGAGGATGGAGGTGGAGGATAGAGGATGGAGGATAGAGGATGTAGGATGGAGGATGGAGGATGGAGGATGGAGGATAGAGGATAGAGGATGTAGGATGGAGGATGGAGGTGGAGGATAGAGGATGAGGTGGAGGATAGAGGATGGAGGTGGAGGATAGAGGATGGAGGTGGAGGATGGAAGTGGAGGATAGAGGATAGAGGATAGAGGATAGAGGATGGAGGATAGAGGATGGAGGTGGAGGATAGAGGATAGAGGATGGAGGATAGAGGATAGAGGTGGAGGATAGAGGTGGAGGATAGAGGATAGAGGATGGAGGATGGAGGATAGAGGATAGAGGATAGAGGATGGAGGATGGAGGATAGAGGATAGAGGATGTAGGATGGAGGATGGAGGATGGAGGTGGAGGATAGAGGATGAGGTGGAGGATAGAGGATGGAGGTGGAGGATAGAGGATGGAGGTGGAGGATGGAAGTGGAGGATAGAGGATAGAGGATAGAGGATAGAGGATAGAGGATGGAGGATAGAGGATGGAGGATGGAGGTGGAGGATAGAGGATAGAGGTGGAGGATAGAGGATGGAGGTGGAGGATAGAGGATAGAGGTGGAGGATAGAGGATGGAGGTGGAGGATAGAGGATGGAGGTGGAGGATAGAGGATAGAGGTGGAGGATAGAGGTGGAGGATGGAGGATAGAGGATAGAGGTGGAGGATAGAGGTGGAGGATAGGAGGATAGAGGATAGAGGTGGAGGATAGAGGTGGAGGATAGAGGATAGAGGATGGGGGTGGAGGATAGAGGATAGAGGATGGAGGATGGAGGATAGAGGATGGAGGATGGAGGATAGAGGAGGATGGAGGTGGGATAGAGGATAGGAGGATGGAGGTGGGATAGAGGATAGAGGTGGAGGATAGGTGGAGGATAGAGGATAGAGGTGGAGGATAGAGGATGGAGGTGGAGGATAGAGGATAGAGGATAGAGGTGGAGGATAGAGGATAGAGGATAGAGGATAGAGGATAGAGGTGGAGGATAGAGGATGGAGGTGGAGGATAGAGGATAGAGGATGGAGGTGGAGGATAGAGGATAGAGGATGGAGGTGGAGGATAGAGGATGGAGGTGGAGGATAGAGGATAGAGGATAGAGGGTGGAGGTGGAGGATAGAGGATAGAGGATAGAGGGTGGAGGTGGAGGATGCGGGAAGAGCAGCAGACGGAGTCTGTGATGAGAATCATATTGATCTACATCGAGACATCAAGAAGTCTGAGGAGGGAAAACAATATATACACATATACATGTA
>CM070097.1:1143474-1145974 GCA_036178185.1 Liparis tanakae
CACACACACACACACACACACACACACACACACACACACACACACACAGACACACACACACAGACACACACACATACATATACACTCACAACAATCACATACACACACACACATATACACACACACACACAGACACACACACACTCACACACACACATACACACACTCACACACTCACACACACACATACACTCACACACTCACACTCACACACTCACACACACACACACACACACATGTAAAAACAACCCTTAATTGGAAGGAACACAAACTGTGATACATGCACATCACAAACCCTCCAACCGTGACCTCCACCCCCAGTCCTCTCTCTCCCTCTCTCTCCCTCTCCCTCTCTCTCTCTCTCCCTCTGTCTCTCTCTCTCTCTCCCTCTCTCCCCCTCTCTCTTCACTCTCTCTCTCTCTCTCCCCCTCTCTCTCTCTCTCTCTCTCTCCCCTCTCTCCTGTTGCCTCATCCCTTGTTCCCGGTAAGCAGCTTACTCCCCTCCATCGTGACATCGGGCCCCACGCTCCATCCAGAGATGATTCCTCTGAAAGGGAGAGCACCTCCTCCTCCTCCTCCTCCTCCTCCTCTCCGTCTATTCTCTCCATCCTTCCCTCTCTCTGCCTGGCGTCGGTGGGCGCTAGTGTGGTGAAGGCGAAGCCAAGGTGTCCCCTCGCATTAGCCGGGGCTGAGCCAGACGAGCCGTCATGCCCCCCCCCCTCCATCGCCTCCATCACCACCACCACAAACTCTCTCTCTCTCTCTCTCTCTTGTCCTCTTTCCTCCTCTCCTCCGCTCAGCTATGCCATGGGGGCTGAGCGCCCCCCCCATCTCCAAGGTGATGATGACAGAAAAAAATATGAAGAATGACCCCCCCCCCCAAGAGATGGAGATGGAGGAGGAGGAGGAGGAGGAGGAGGAGGAGGAGGAGGAGGAGGAGGAGGAGGAGGAGGAGGTCACCATCTTGGTTTTATTGCATGACGTCGATGAAGAAACAAGCAGTGACACCTGAACGTCTCACGATGAAGCTTCATGACACCTGAGAATCACCTGGTAGCCACGCCCACTAATACCTGCTGTACACACACACACACACACACACACACACACACACACACACACACACACACACACACACAGACACACACACAGACACACACACACACACACAGACACACACAGATACACAGACACACACACACAGATACACACACACACAGACACACAGATACACACACACACACACAGACACACACACAGATACACACACACACACACACACAGGCAGACAGGTAGAGGTGCAGCCTCCTGTACGTCGTCATGGTGATGGAGGGTCACAAGGGTCAAGCGTGATGTGTTGTGGAGGAGAACGAGGTCGTGACCTCTGGCGGTCATCAGGGGTCAAACAAAGAGCAGGGGGGGGGTCACATCATGGTAGCCTAGCAACCGGCCTGTGTGGGCTGATGAGAGGTGAGACGCTGAGGGGGAGCTCTCAACACGTGGAGGGAGAGAAGAGAACTGCCCCTCCCTCTCTCTCTCCCTCTCCCTCCTCCCCCCTCCCTCTCTCTCCTCCCCCCTCCCTCTCTCTCTGTGCATCATTAAAACACAGAGTGGTGTTGGGCGCTCTGAGACGGTGACCTCCACAACAAGAAGATGTTCTCGCTTCGGGGAAGAGAAGCTCGTTTTGTACTCCTCTCTCTCTCTCTCTCTCTCTCTCTCTCTCTCTCTCTCTCTCTCTCTCTCTCTCTCTCTCTCTCTTGCCCTCTCGCTCACCCTCTCTCTTATTCTCCTACTTCTTCCAAATGGAGTAAATGAGATTTGGTTGGAAGGAGATGGAGGAGGGGGGGAGGGGGGGGGGGTCAAGAGGGTAGACATGCAGAAAGGGAGAAACGGAAATAGCGAGATGGGGAGGGAGAGAGAGAGAGAGGACTCTCTCCCCTCCTCCTCTCTCCCCTCCTCCCTCCTCTGTCCCCCTTCCTCTCTCTCTCTCCTCCCGCCTCCTCCTCCCCTCCTCCTCTCTCCCTCCTTCCTCTCTCCTCCTCCCCGCCTCTCCCTCTCTCCCGCCTCCTTTCTCTCCCCCTCTCCTCCCCCTCCTCTATGTCCCCTCCTCTCTCTCTCCTCCCCTCCTCTATTTCTCCCCCTCCTTTCTCCCCCCCTCCTCCCTCTCTCTCCCATCACATCCGATGGTCATCCGGTGGCTGCGTCGGGGAGGAGAACGTGGAGACCGGACCTCCTCATCCTCCCCTCCTCCCTCCTCCCCTCCTTCCCTCCTCCCCTCCCCCTCCCTCCTCTCCCCCCTCCCTCCTCCCCCCTGCCTGTCGCCTCCTCCACACGGGAACACAATGTGTGGGCAGCGTCCTCCACATGATTATTCATCCCTTTAAATCCAATAACCTCGATTAATGTCTCCTTCATCGTCGTTGACTTATTCACTTCCTTCCTTCCTTCTTTCCTTCCCTTTTCTTTCCCTTTCCTTCCTGCCTTCCTTCATTCATTCCTT
>CM070097.1:1155974-1175974 GCA_036178185.1 Liparis tanakae
AACATGAAAAACTTTACAAAACATGACAAACTTTACAAAACATGACAAAACATAACAAACTGTTACAAAACATGACAAATGTTACAAAACATAACAAAACATAACATCCGGTTACAAAACATAACAAACATTACAAACTGTTGCAAAACATGACAAACGTTACAAACATAACAAAACATAACATCTGTTACAAAACATAACAAACTGTTACAAAACATGACAAACTGTTAAAAAACATGACAAACATTACAAAACATAACAAACTGTTACAAAACATGACAAACTGTTATAAAACATGACAAACGTTACAAAACATAACAAACGTTACAAAACATGACAAATGTTACAAAACATAACAAACATTACAAACTGTTGCAAAACATGACAAACGTTACAAACATAACAAAACATAACATCTGTTACAAAACATAACAAACTGTTACAAAACATGACAAACATTACAAAACATAACCAACTGTTACAAAACATGACAAACGTTACAAAACATAACAAACGTTACAAAACATGACAAATGTTACAAAACATAACAAACTGTTACAAAACATGACAAACGTTACAAAACATAACAAACGTTACAAAACATGACAAATGTTACAAAACATAACAAACTGTTACAAAACATGACAAACTGTTACAAAACATAACAAACGTTACAAAACATGACAAACTGTTACAAAACATGACAAACGTTACAAAACATGACAAACGTTACAAAACATAAAAAACTGTTACAAAACATGACAAACTGTTACAAAACATGAAAAACTTTACAAAACATGACAAACTTTACAAAACATGACAAAACATAACAAACTGTTACAAAACATGACAAATGTTACAAAACATAACAAAACATAACATCCGGTTACAAAACATAACAAACATTACAAACTGTTGCAAAACATGACAAACGTTACAAACATAACAACACATAACATCTGTTACAAAACATAACAAACTGTTACAAAACATGACAAACTGTTAAAAAACATGACAAACATTACAAAACATAACAAACTGTTACAAAACATGACAAACTGTTACAAAACATGACAAACGTTACAAAACATAACAAACGTTACAAAACATGACAAATGTTACAAAACATAACAAACATTACAAACTGTTGCAAAACATGACAAACGTTACAAACATAACAAAACATAACATCTGTTACAAAACATAACAAACTGTTACAAAACATGACAAACATTACAAAACATAACAAACTGTTACAAAACATGACAAACGTTACAAAACATAACAAACGTTACAAAACATGACAAATGTTACAAAACATAACAAACGTTACAAAACATAACAAACGTTACAAAACATAACAAACTGTTACAAACATAACAAATGTTACAAAACATAACAAAAAATAACAAACTGTTACAGAACATGACAAACTGTTACAAAACATAACACACTGTTACAAAACATGACAAACTGTTACAAAACATAACAAACGTTACAAAACATGACAAACTGTTACAAAACATAACAACCGTTACAAAACATAACAAACTGTTACAAACATAACAAATGTTACAAAACATAACAAAACATAACAATCGTTACAAAACATAACAAAACATAACAAACTGTTACAAACATAACGAACTGTTACAAAACATGAAAAACTTTACAAAACATAACAAACTGTTAAAAAAACATAACAAACTGTTATAAAACATAACAAACTGTTACAAAACATAACAAACTGTTACAAAACATGACAAACTGTTACAAAACATGACAAACGTTACAAAACATAACAAACGTTACAAAACATAACAAACGTTACAAACTGTTGCAAAACGTTGCAAACTGTTCTTCATTCCCCTCAAACGTTCCTCAGCTGCCCGTGCTGCGTTAGCTTGGCAGCGTCGTCTTCCGGAACCAAACACAGTCGAATGCTGACGGGATTTTTTCTCACGGCCTCCGACCGGATGTTCGCCTCACGAAGTAAAAAAGTTAAACTTCCACTCATTCACCACCTGGTCCGACGCGTGAGAGAGGAAGGCTCCTGATTGGCTGTTCTTTGAAACGTGTGGAATTCGACACTTTTGGTAGTAAAACACAAGAACACGAAAACTGTGGCGCCATCGAGCGCCAACCCGACGCCGTTGGTGCGTGAAGTTGCGCAATAGATCGTTTTATTGTTTTTTTCCATCGCATATTGAAAAGAAAATTCTTCATCGCACTTTTGACCCGCTGGCCGAGCACCGCCGGCCGACTTCTGGGCCTCGGCTAGAATGCGGTGTCTCAGAAAAAGGAGGAAGTTGGAATTATGACGCAATCGGCCGCGTCCGCCTCGCCGCCGGGGAGCACGCCTCCGGCGCCGCTTCAGGTTCCCCAAACTACCAACGGGGGCGGAAGGAGGAGGTTCACATCCCCTTTTCAGTGGCGAGGGGAAAAGTCCCCCAACGGCCCTCTTCCACACACACACACACACACACACACACACACACACACACACACACACACACACACTCACACTCACACACACTCAAACACACACACACACACTCACACACATACACACACACACACACACACACACAGACAGACACGGAGGTGTTCCCCTCTCAAAGCTCTTTTCCCCCCTCGTCTCTTCCTCTTTTCACCCGCTGTCGTTCTCTCTCTCTCTCTCTCTCTCTCTCTCTCTCTCTCGGCTGGTTGGTGGTGTTCGGGTGGTGTTCGGGTGGTGGTTGGGTGGTGGTTGGGTGGTGGTTGGGATGGACACCTGATCCCGACGCTCACAATGTGGGAATGTGTGACTTCTTTAAAACAAAAAAAAGTTGGTGGGTGAGCGAGATCATGGGAGTTTACACAATGGACCTATTGTCTCTCCCTCCCTCTCTCTCTCTCTCTCTTTGTCTGTCTGAATTATAAGTTCTTTCCAAAGAGTTCTTCTTCAAAAGAAGAAGCAGCGTCTCAAACGCTGCAGCTGTTCACCGAGTCAACAGGTGTCAGTCAGGCGTCGAAACACGAGAGACCGACAGGTAAAGGAGGAGAGGAGGGGGGGGGGAGCGCTCTGCCTGGGCGCTCTTTGTCCATCACACGGCGGCCCTGCAGCCACGGGAAGTTAAGTTCTGCCGTTTGTTTGTTTGTTTGTTTTAATTGTCGGCGGCTCGGCTGAGATCCGCTCTCGAACAGCCAATCACAGCCCGGCACCCACAGCCAATCACGGCCCGGCAGCTCGAAGACAAAGAGACACAAAGAACTTCAGGGATTCTGCATCTCCTTCGCCGCGGCGCCGATGGAGGCGCGGCGAGCGGCACGGCGTCCTCCACATCCGCTTCCTCCCAAAGTCGGCTCAACGTCTCGGGCGTCTCAGAACTACTTTTCATTTCTTTATCCCCCTCCTCTTCATCTCTTCTCAACACCCCCCCTCTTTTCTTTCCCTTCACTTTCTGACGCTCTTCTCTCTCCCTCTCTCTCGCATATATTTAGACGCTCGTCTCCTCTCTCCTTGATTCCTCTCCCTATATCTCACCTACTCATTTGTTCCCTTCCTCCCACCGAAGGACATCTTCATCAAACGGCTCATCGGCGTCGTGACGTCGTTCTCTCTCTCTCTCTCTCTCTCTCTCTCTCTCTCTCTGTTCTCTCTCTCTCTCTCTCTCTCTCTGATCCCGGCGCCGCGGCGTGCGAGTGGCCGACGCTCCCGCCGTTAAACGGCGTGTTCGCTCCTTGTTGGTTCTCTCCGGAGTGTTTGTGATTCAGATTAGCTGGGAGTGAAGTCTCTCTTAATATTTGTTCAGGATGGGGGGGGGGGGAGGGGAGGGAGGAGGAGGGGGAGGAGGGGGAGAGGGGGTGCCTGTCGTCCTTGTGAGTACACACTTAAGCCGGCGTCTTTTTTTCCTGCTCCCCTCTTTGAATGAGATCATGAAGGAGAGAGGCCTGTTTGTTGACTGATACTCACACACACACACACACTCACACTCACACACACACACACACACTCACACACACACACACACTCACACACACACACTCACACACACACACACACACACACTCACACACACTCACACACACACACTCACACACACTCACACACACACACTCACACACACAAACACACACACATACACACACACTCACTCTATCTGTCTCCCTCTCTCTCTCCCTCTCTCTCCCTCTCCCCTCTCTCTCTCTCTCCCCCTCACCCCCCCTCTCTCCCCCCTCTCTCTCTGGACACCCGCCTCAGCACCAGATATCTCTCTGGCCGCCGTGACTCACCGTCTCCTCTCACATTCTGACAAACAACAATTAGCTTTTTGGTGCGCAGACGATTCAGACGCACACTTTCATTCTCACACACACGCACACACACACACATACACTCACACACACACACATACACTCACACACACACACACACGCGACACACACACACACACACACACACACACACGCACACGTCCGTTGCGTGTGTGTGTGTGTGTGTTGGTCTGAGGCCGTGGTAGCCGGTGGCTGGGTGACTGTTTCTCGACAGCCCGGGATCCGGCTGCCTGTGAGGGAGCGACATGTACGCTGAGCGTGACCGTTTTGTTGTTGTTGTTGTTGTTGTTGTTGTTGTTGTTGTTGTTGTTGTTGTTGTTGGGACAGGTCTTGTGGTAGAACGGTGCTGTGTGCCGGATGATTTGATGGCATCTAACCATAGACTCTACAGGAGAAGTGACTTCTATACAACCAGAGAGAGAAGGCAGCTTTAACACATGAAGCATATACTTCTATACAACCAGAGAAGCCCCCGGGTGGTCAGGAGAGAGAATGCAGCTTCAACACATGAAGCATAGACTTCTATACAACCAGAGGAGCCCCCTGGTGGTCAGGAGAGAGAATGCAGCTTAGACTAACTGAATCTTCTCCGTAGGAGAGCGTGAACACAAGAATGATTTAATAGATTTCTCTACATGTTACACACTGTTGCTTTAAGGCCTATGAAAGGGTCTGGACACACACACACACACACTCACACACACTCTCTCACACACACACACACACTCACACACTCACACACACACACTCTAAGTGGTTCATTGGCAGAGGGACAGAGATCGGGGGTCCACCACACATGAGTTTTAAACAGCTCTGTCGTCTTATAATGTCGTCATCGTTACTTTTATATTACAGAACTAAGATTTGCCAAATGATGGAAACATAAAGAGCAACGAGGCGTCAGAGTCAGAGTCCAAGATGGCGGCGCCGCCAACAGTCAGCCACCAAATTGGACATTAGTACCAAACATGTAACATAGACCCAGAAGGCATAAAAACAATGAAACTAAAATCACACGACGACGCGTCCATCCAGAAGCCACGCCGTGACATCATCAGACGAGCCTCCACCCTAAATGAGCCTCCACCCTGGACGCCACGCCGCCAGCGCCTCCACCATATATAATCTCGTATATATATCAATATATATATATATATGTATATATATATATATATATATATATATATATATATATATATATATATATATATATATATATATATATATATATATATATATATATATATATATATATATAAATATATATATATATATATATATATATATATATATATATATATATATATATATATATATATATATATATATATATATATATATATATATATATATCACCTAGCTGACTAGCGTGGCTCTGCTGCTGTTTTGCACACCGCCCTCTAGGATGGAGGAGATAAACTGAATGACACCTCCGGCCTCGGATCTCCGCCCCTGTTTGCACAGCGACTCGTCCGGACTCCTCCTCCACGTCAACGTCCACACACACACACACACACACACACACACACACACACACACACACAACAAAAGACTCACTGTGTGGTTATCTTTACCCCCCCCCCCTCCCTGTTCTCTCCTCTTCTGGTTCCACTCCTTTATTCCCGGCTCTCTCCCTCCTGTATCGCGCCTCCTCTCGCCGTTCCCCGGCCGCTTCTCTTTCTCACAGTCCTCGTCGTTCGCCCTCTCCCCCCTTTTCTCATCTTGGTCCTCCCACGGCGGTAATGAGATGTTTCATTATTTGCATTTCACAGCTTTTAATAGAGAGAGAATTTAGGCTAAGCCCCGGGTCGTCAGTCAGGGAGTTACCACGGGAGACATCGCAGGCTGAGGGGCCGAGAGAGAGAGAGCCTGGAACACACACACACACACACACACACACACGTGTGTGTAAAGGAGGAAGACCCAGGAGGAGGAAGGCAAACAGAGGTAGATGTGTTGATCCAGCGGCTGAGTGTCGGATGCTTACGCTTCAAAGCGATACGAACAAACGCGTGAGTTTACTCGCTCGACCGTTCGCCGTGTTCACGCCATGAGCGTCCGGACGCGCCGCGAGGGGCGGGGCTTATCTCCGCGTCCCGTCTCCGTAGAGACCGTCATCTTCTCCTTCATCCACGGAGTGACTGACCACGAGTTCTGCTTCATACGCGTTGAGGACGACACACACACCGACGCCCTGAATTTAATATATCATATATATGTGTATATATATATATATATATATATATATATATATATATATATATATATATACACATTTTTTTTTTTCAAGCTGTTATTTTAAGGTAGGAATTGTTACGTCGTGTCGCTTTAAGGACAGTAGGCTAATTAATCTGGTTTTCTGTATTTGAGGGCAGCCGTTGGTCCTCGCCGTGGCGTTTGACTCGGATGTTGTTTCGTCCACTGGAAGTTCACTCAACATGGCGTCGTCACGTTTCCTCCTCTGAAGGCGTCCGGGGGAGGCGGGCTCTAGTCCGTCGGCCCCCTCGCCGGCTTTGCATTAGATCTCTCCGGAGGCTTACGGAGGCCGAGCCGGAGGCCGAGTGGCTGAACGTGAACAGAGGAGGAGCAGCGCGGAGGTCTCCGTCCGGCCACCGGGGGCGCCGCGAGGCCAGCTCGCGGTTTCCTCCGGGTGGTGCGTGGCGGAGGAGACTTTAGAGGTGGGGTTGGAGGGTGAAGGGAGGAGCGCTAAGCCTCCGGGATCCTCTCGGCTCCTCGCGGTCCTCCTGGCGTCCGCCTCCCCCTCGTGATGGGAGGTCGCCTCGGTCCGTCGGGGGAGGGGAGGAGCCTCCAGTCAATGTCGCCTTTATGCGTTTCTGTTTTGTAACGTTGTGACGCCGCTTCTCAGGGAACGCTGAGACACGAGAGACGAGAGTCAGTGAAGACGAAGTCACGACCACTCGTCACGCCCCCGGAGGCCACGCCCCCGGAGGCCACGCCCCCGGAGGCCACGCCCCCGGCCAGCCGGAGGCCCCGCCTCTCCTCTCTCTTCTCTCCTCTCTCCTCTCCTCTCTCCTCTCTCCTCTCTCCTCTCTCCTCTCTCCTCTCCTCTCCTCTCTCCTCCCTTTTTATTCTATCGTCTCCCTCGCCTCCTCCCTCCTCCTCCTCCTCCTCCTCCTCCTCCCTCCCTCCTCCTCCTCCTCTCCCTCTCCTCCTCCCTCTCCTCTCTCCTCTCCTCCCTCCTCTCTCCTCTCTCCTCTCTCCTCTCTCCCTGCTCCCTTTATTCTCTCCTCCCTCTCCTCTCTCCTCCCTCTCCTCCTCCCCCTCCCTCCTCCTCCTCCTCCTCCCTCTCTCCCCTCTCTCCCCTCCTCCTCTCTCTCCCCTCCTCTCCTCTCTCCTCTCCTCTCTCCTCTCCTCTCTCCCTCCCTCTCCTCCCTCCTCTCTCCTCTTCCTGTCCCTCCTCCCTTTATTCTACTCGTCCGCCTCCTCCCTCCTCCCTCCTCTCCTCTCTCCTCCCTCTCTCCTCCCCTCTCCTCTCCTCTCCCCCCTCTCTCTCTCCTCTCTCTCTCTCCCTCCTCCTCCCTCCTCTCCTCTCCTCTCTCCCTCTCCTCTCTCCTCTCTTCCTGTCCCCTGCTCCCTTTTTATTCTATCGTTCCTCCGTCGCTCTCCTCCCTCCTCTACTCTCCTCTCTCCTCTCTCCTCTCTCCTCTCTCCTCTCTCCTCTCCTTCTCCTCCCTCCTCTCCCTCTCCTCTCCTCCCTCCTCCTCTCCTCCTCCTCCTCCTCTCCCTCCCCTCTCCTCTCTCCTTCTCTCCCTCTTCTCCCTCTCTCCTCCCTCCTCTCCCTCTCTCCCTCCTCTCCTTCCTCCTCTCCTCTCCTCCTCTTCCTGTCCCCTGCTCCCTTTTTATTCTCGTATCTCCTCTCTCCTCTCTCCTCTCCTCTCCTCTCCTCTCTCCTCTCCTCTCTCCTCTCCTCTCTCCTCTCCTCTCTCCTCTCTTCCTGTCCCCTCCTCCCTTTTTATTTTATCGTTCCTCCGTCGCTCTCCTCCCTCCTCTTGTTCCCTTCTCTCCGGCGTGTCCCGTGTTCGTCATGTGACCTTCCCGGGGTCACGCCCCTCTTCCAGCTGGTCACACATTCAGGATTATTATTTGTTATTGAGTCTTTCTTATTCTTCTTTAATCCTGTGACCTTCACATGTACTAACATGTTTTAGCCGTGGCGTCAAGTTGACCAGCAATTAAAACCTCCAGAAAAGTATTAGAATGAATATTGTTTTACAAGTTTGAGTGTCACGTTGTTTGTCATGAAATACGAAACAAAAGAAAAGATGTCCATCATTTGTTTAGAGACGTTAAACATAGAATGACCCCAAAGGTCACGGAGGGCTGAGCGGTGGAGCCCCTCCCCTTCCCTCAGGTGTAGCCCCTCCCCTTCCTCTGTTGGAGCCCCTCCCCTTCCCTCAGGTGTAGCCCCTCCCCTTCCTCTGTTGGAGCCCCTCCTCTTCCCTCAGGTGTAGCCCCTCCTCTTCCCTCAGGTGTAGCCCCTCCTCTTCCCTCAGGTGGAGCCCCTCCTCTTCCCTCAGGTGGAGCCCCTCCTCTTCCCTCAGGTGGAGCCCCTCCTCCAGAGAGCAGGCCTCCGATGTCGCCCGATACCGTTTAATTCACCGCCGTCCGCCCACGCGGCGCCGCTCTCATCATGAGGGAGCGGCCTCGCCGCTTCATGCATATTAGCATATAACGGAGATGCTCTTAATCTCTTTCTGGGGGGCGACGTTGTTTATTTCACTGGTGGTTTGAAAGCTTTACACGATACATAATTCATTCGTGCGGACCCGGCCAACCTGTTCGCCTCGCCTTTATTTTTTATTTATTTTTTCCCGTGAGACTCGAGTCGCTGCCGGAGAACCGCGCTGTAGTTTAACGGCCGAGACGTCGGAGCTGAGGGAACCGCGGCGATGCCAACTCTTGGCTGCAGATTCCTGCAGCCCCCTCCTCCCCCTCCTCCCCCCTTTCCTCCCCCCCTCCTCCCTCCTCCTCTTCACATGTATTCACTCCTCCAGTCGCTGGCTAGTTCTTTACTGCTGATTTTAAAACGACAAAGCCAAGATCATTGAGTCCCCCCCCCCACCCCCCACACACACACACACACACACACACACTGTTAAAACCTAAATTCAAACCCGTAATTAAAAAAGTGTTCTCGGGTAACTCGTCAATATATAAAGTTCACGTATTTCCACTACATTTTCACAGTTACATATTTACAAATCCGGCAGGTATTGCGCAACACGAGCGCTGTGTCGAAGTGGACGCGGTCGCCATGACGACGTCACACATCGGTTGGCGGACTCCCTCCTTGGAGCCTTTTGGCCGGCGCCATCTTCTCGACTTTAATTATGTGTTTTTTTTCTTTCTCGCTTATATTCAAGTCTTTCTTTCCCACATCGAGGGAGCTGAGATGATCTGAGGTTTGTTTAAAATAATACATCGACAAAAGAAATGCACACAGGGGGATTACGGTTCAGGGATTAGGGTTTAGGGTTTAGGATTCAGGGTTTAGGAATTAGAGTTTAGGGTTCAGGATTCAGGGTTTAGGGTTCATTGATTAGGGTTTAGGGTTTAGGGTTCAAGATTCAGGGTTTAGGGTTGAGAATTTAGTGTTTAGGGATTAGGGTTTAGGGTTCATGGATTAGGGTTTAGGGTTTAGTGTTCAAGGTTCAGGGTTTAGGGATTAGGGTTCAGGGATTAGGGATTAGGGTTCAGGATTCAGGGTTTAGGGTTCATGGATTAGGGTTTAGAGTTCAGGATTTAGGGTTCAGGATTTAGGGTTCAGGGATTAGGGTTCAGGGATTAGGGATTAGGATTTAGGGTTCAGAGAAATGTTTGTGTTCGCAGAAACTCGTTCAGCATGCACCTCAAACGCTTCGTTGTTTTCCTTCTTTTGATTTATTAATGGTACACATTCATATTTCATTATTTGACCGCTGGCTCAGGGTCCTCGGAGCTGCAGTTTGACGCTCGTCTAACCAAAGACGTTTTTATCAAATAATGAGCAGAACGGTTACAGCCTGGAGAGGGCGGCGGCCTGAATGTAGAGCGACGAGCTGGCAAAGCTGCGAGCTCATCGGACACACATCATCATGTGCTCCGAGCAACTGGAAATCCCTTAATTTACACATAAATATAACTGTGTGTGTGTGTGTGTGTGTGTGTGTGTGTGTGTGAGACCTGCAGCCTCAGTTCAAACCTGCTGCCCGCAAGAATGCTAATGAGGAAAAATGTGCTCCTTCAAATGAGTTTCATTTGCCCCAAATTCATTTTTTTTGCGTCCAGGTAAAAAAATGAAAACAAAAAACAAAACAGAGTACCGCTCGTGTCCAGAAGGACGCCGCGGTCCCGTCTGCGAGGTCACGGAGGTCGGGCGAAGTCGGGGCTCGGAGGGACAAGAGGACAGGAGGGAGCGGCGTTCTCTCACTCCATCATCCCGCGTCTCATCCCGTCGCTCGTCTGGCCGAGGCCTCGAGCGACGGCCGCTCTGACGGCGCCGCGGCAAACCGGCCGAGACGCCGCCACCGGCACGCCGAACGGGCGCGCTGTCCCACGGTCCCGCTTGTGCACGCGTGGATTCAGGGGGCAGAGTGTGTGTGGCGAGGGGAACGTGTGTGTGTGTGTGTGTCTACGGAGAGGGGTTAAGGAGAACCGGGACTTTAGTATGTGTGTGTGTGTGTGTGTTTACGAAGGGGGGTTAAGGAGGACCGTGTTGTGTGTGTGTGTTCGCGAAGGGGGGTTAAGAAGGACCGTCCCTTTTCTGTTTGTGTGTGTGTGTGTGTGTGTGTGTGTGTGTGTTCGCGAAGGGGGGTTAAGGAGGACCGTCTCTTTTCATTAGGCCTCTGAAGGGTGACGGGCACTCGGAGCTCTTGTGGCACGCCGCACCAGAACAATCACGTCTGACCGCGAATTAAGAGCTCGCAGACTCGTCCGCCTCACGACGACGACTTCTTTTTTTTGTGCCTTTTGTCGTTATTTATTTATTTCTTTCACTGTGAAATTTCATAGAAGGATGAAAAGCTTTTTTAATTATTTTTTTCTTCTGAAAGCAAGCTTTAGTTCCTGTAGCCTTGGTGAGACGACTACAGCGAGGCTCTCTCCCTCTCCCTCTCCCTCTCCCTCTCTCTCCCTCTCTCTCTCTCTCTCTCTCTCTCTCTCTACTTTTTGTTTGACAAGTTCATTTTATCTTACTTTCCAATCTTGTGTCAAGTGTATATTTGGAAGAAAAAGAAAAAAGAAAGTGCGGTGCATATCAAGGCTGCGCTCACGCGGCGTCGGGAGGCGGTTCTGGTCCTGGTTGAGGACGGCGGTCTTCAGCTCTCCGGGGGGGGGGGGGGGGGGGGGGGGACGTAGGAGCTCTTGAAGGAAATGAAAATCCAGAATCAGATTTCAGATTCAGAATCAGCTTTATTGGCGTGTGCACATAACACACACAAAATGCATCAATGTCGATATAGGAAACGAGGGACGGGCTGATGGTTCCCAACATAATTAAAAAGGTATTGTTGGGGGAAGATGATGCAGGTACCTGAGGGGGGGGGGTATAAACCTCCTGCTATGTGTTTCTTTTCTTTCTTAGTTTTGTTTGTATTCATTTTCTTTGATTAATAAATCTTAGAATACTGATGTGAAAATGTGTTGAAGGATACGGTTATGTGTGTGTATGTGTGTGTGTGTGTGTGTGTGTGTGTGTGTGTATGTGTGTGTGTATGTGTGTGTGTGCATACTGTACGGAGAGAGGTATTGTTTCTTATTAATAAAGTTCACAATAGAAGTGCCTGCTCGCCGGCTCCTGAGGCGGTTGCCATGGTACCCGCCTGGCTTTGTGGGTTCTTCCCACCGCAGGCTAACGTAACATTTAATTCATTGTCTGACTCTTTACTTAAAGACGTTTTCATACGCTTCCATTCACAGACTTTAAAACTTTTCGAGTGTTCGGTTGTCACGTTAGCTAGCCGGACGTCACGGCTACGTGAACCAATCAGATTGCCTGATTGCCGTCGCATTGAAGATGCTGAAGCTAATGTTTTGATCGCCGTGTATTTGTATGCGCGCGTGTTATTTGCATAAGTCAAAAAGTATTAAACCGAATGGCATGAAATTTGGTGAGATGATAGTTTTTTATCCGGGGAACATTTGATTATATTTTGGGATTGATCAGTTCAAAGGTCAAGGTCATGAAAAGGTCAACATCTTTTTACCATGCCAATTGTTATCCAATTGTCATGCAACTAATGCCAACATGTTCATAACTCAATGCCCAATCTTGGGATAATTAAAGGTATGCGCTCTACCGAGTGCCCATTCTAGTTTGTTAGTATTAAAGTCCTTTTAATTACATTTAGTTTTTTAAAGGTTCACAGTGTGATACATCTGGTTTTCTCTACTTAATGACAACCAGTATGGCACTGTAACTCGTTTTCTTCACTTAAGGAAACCCGCAGTGTGACATCACGATCTGCCTGTTTATCTCATGGAAAAGGAGATGTTTAAATGTGTTGAGTGTGTTTGTGTGGAGGATTTAAAGAAGTGAACGGGGTCTTTGATGGAGGGAATCGGACACGCTGGAATTAAAGAAGGAAGCGGAGAGTTGAGAGGTCAGAGATCCACTGAGGGTCCTCTTCCTCGCCTGACCACCGACTCGAAGTCTGTCGAAGCAATAAATCTGATTAGACCTCTCTCTCTCCCCCTCTCTCTCTCCCTCTCTCTCTCTCTCTCCCAGTCCTCCGCTGTCGTTTCACCCTCCACTGATCCTTGTTTTGTTGATTCGAGGCTCCATTAACTCGTCTCTCGTCTCACGGCGTTGCGATCGTAGTCGCTCGTTCACGGACGAGACGGAAATATTTACCCCCCCCCCCCCCCCCTTCATCATTAGCTCTTCGGACACTTAAACACAGATTGAAAAGTAACTCTTGTGAACTTTACTCCCAGTAAACGGACGTTACTCTAAACGCTGGAGACGTCTTTATAAATGTTTTTGCTGCATTAAAGAGTTACATCGCCCAAAATAATAATAATGCACGAACACATTTACAGACACGTCACCTCCGATAGTTTTTAAAGGATTTAGACGAGGTGAATGGACTTATTTTTTAATTCTCCTGCTATTTCTTCCCAATGAATCCTCCTGTTACCTGTCACGATGCTCTCATGTGAACCTGTACCTCGTTGTCGTGGCGATGTGGTTTCGTTGTCGGCCGTAAACCGACGGGAGGCGAGCCGACGGCGTCCGCCGCCTCCTCGCCAGCTGCAGCAGCGACGCTCTTCATATCTTATTTAATTGTTCTTAAATGGACGCCGCTGACCTCACCGTCCAACGAGGAAGAACAAAAAGATGGAGGGAGAACATGTCATCGAGGGGAATAAACAAGTTCCTCAGTGATGTGGATGAGCGCTCCGAGAGGAAGAACTATGTCATAGACGGTGGGGGGGGGGGGGGGGGGCATTGAATGTGCCAGTGGCCCTGAGCGAAGAATAGCAACGAGATGAGGAGGAGGAGGAGGAGGAGGAGGAGGAGGAGGAGGAGGAGGAGAGCTGGTGAAGAGGTGAGAGGGGAAGACTTTCAATGCCTCCATCAGCAGAGAGGAAGATCTGAAGGTCGGATCCTCGATATGTTTAACTACCGAGAGTCAGAGCGGAGGAGGAAGAGGAGGAAGAGGAGGGACGCCTTCTGAGGCTCTGAGGGCCGCCGGGATTCTATTCTTCCTTCCTTCCTTCCTTCCTTCCTTCCTTCCTTCCTTCCTCGCCACTATGGGTCTCTATAGCTGAACCAGGCTGGTTGCTGATTGGCTCTCGGAGCTCGTCTTCGTCACCTCTTCGTCCCGCGGGGCGTGTTCGTCCGAGCGGACGTGGGAGACGCCGCCGGCCGTTATCTGATCCTCCGAGCCGTCAGGTTGAGGCTAAACGCGACCTGAAGTGTGCCGCCAACACGCCAACAAGCCTCCCCCTCCTCCCCTCCCTCCTCCCTCCCCTCCCTCCCTCCTCCCTGAGCAAACGCCGCTGTCGCCTCGGCCGACCCGGGCCGTCGTCTCTCGGCGGCGCCGGCCCCCGGGAGACGATGACAGATGTGGCGTTCCCAAAACAAATCACCGCCGCGTTCGCTAACACTCTGCGTCCGCACGACTTAGCCCCGCGCCCGAGACGAGAGGCGGAGCGCCGCCGCTGCCGCCCGCCGCCGATGCCCCGCCTGTGTGTGTGTGTGTGTGTTGCAGTTTTTCCCCCCTTGTTTCTCCGCAACAGAGTTTGACTTTGAGTGACGTTCTCGTCTCCCTCCCGTCTCCCTCCCGTCTCCCTCCCGTCTCCCTCCCGTCTCCCTCCCGTCTCCCTCCCGTCTCCCTCTCGTCTCCGCAACCTTCGCCCTCCGTTATGTGCGCCCGCGACGCCTCGCGGGCGCCATTATGGAACCGGTACGCCGGAAAAAAAGAGTGGGCAATAATACAAAAAAAATAGAAGAATCCCGTCAGTGGATACATCGACGTGAAGAACAAAGAACGAGGCGTCAGCTGTTGACCTGTCGGTTTGTTGTCGGTTTGTGGACGGCGGTCCTTTAAGTTTCGAGTTTTGCATTTGGGTAGTCGCCATCTTGGTTTTTCTACTCGCCGTCATGGTTTTTTGGTAGTCTCCATCTTGGTTTTTGGTAGTCTCCATCTTGGTTTTTGGTAGTCTCCATCTTGGTTTTTGGTAGTCTCCATCTTGGTTTTTGGTAGTCTCCATCTTGGTTTTTGGTAGTCTCCATCTTGGTTTTTGGTAGTCTCCATCTTGGTTTTTGGTAGTCTCCGTCTTGGTTTTTGGTAGTCTCCATCTTGCTACCTTTTTTCGTAACCGGAGGAGTCGCCCCCTCTGGCCATTCGAGAGAATGCAGGTGTAAGTCCCGTCAGCCGCGTGAACACGGACGAGTTGGGTCTCCATTCACTGACGAGTCAACGGCTTCACAACATTAAAGACTCTTCTTTAATTTTCAGAGATTTTTTTTTTATAAATACACGTTCACAACCCAGAATGAGGTAAAAAAAACAAAAAAACAGAGGCGAAGGTTCAAAAAGCAAGGAATGAGGCGGTTTACTGATACTCGTTGTTTTAATGATAAACTGTTTTTTCTCTAAATTAAGTGTTTTTTTCTCCCAACTGTTTTGTGAAATTGTCACGCTTTTTAACTGACATTTTAAATTAGCTTTACACACTCACACTCACACACACACACACAAACACACACAAACCTGTCAGACACTTGTGTTACTATTAGTTGCCGGTCTGTTTTTAGACATCAAACTAGAGCCGTTGAGATGTGGTTCCATTGATGTCATTGTTTTTCATGTCATTATTGAAGGGTGCTGCTAAATGTGCTCATCCCCCCTCCTCCCACACACCTGCCCCCCCAACCCCTTACATGAAATGAAAAAAATCTGTGAAAAATGTTTTTTTCATCAAGTTCTCGTACTTTTCCCCCGCCGCCCGTTGACTCCGCCTTCTTGTTGTTGTCTCCGAGCAGACGTGGTGGAGGAGAGGCTTCAGTCGGGCTAGCCAGATGAACAACAGGAAGGAGGACATGGAGATCTCCTCTCACTACCGCCAGCTCCTCCGGGAGCTGAACGAGCAGCGGCAGCACGGCATCCTGTGCGACGCGTGCGTCATCGTGGACGGGAAGATCTTCAAGGCCCACAAGAACGTCCTGCTGGGCTCCTCGCGCTACTTCAAGACGCTGTACTGCCAGGTGAGGGGCGGGGCTTAGGGGCGGCTTTGTCATCCTCTCCACATGTTGCTCGCAAAAATATTTTCAACAGAAAAAAAACATTTGCTCTCAACATTGAAAAAAAAAAAATGTACTCGCAAAATTTTAATATTTGCTCACAAAATAAAAATATTTTCAAAAAACATTTACTCACTAAATAAAAAACACATTTGCCCACAAAATGAAAAAGATATTTGCTAAAATGTTTTTTGAATTGCTCTAAAAAAACATTTGGTCTAAAAATAAAAACATTTGCCCTCAAAATAAAAATGTTTTTTAGCAAAAAAGAATATTTGCTCGAAAAAAAAAAGAAAAAAAATCTGCTCCCAAAATGAAACCATTTGCTAACAACATTAAAAAAAATTGCTGGCAAAATTAAAATATTTGCTAAAAAAATGTAAATATTTTCCAAAAAAAATTGTCGCGGGGCGCTGGAGCCAATCCCAGCTGACATCGGGCCGCCAGTCCATCCAGGGCAACAAATATAAAAAATATTTGCTCACAAAAATAAAAAAACATTTGCTCACAAAATGAAATAAACATTTGCTCACAAAATGAAATAAACATTTGCTAACAAAATTAACAAATGTACTCGCAAAATTTGAATATTTGCTCACAAAATAAAAATATTTTCAAAAAACAACATTTACTCTCTAAATAAAAAAAACATTTGTCCACAAAATGAAAAATATATTTTTGAACATTTTTATTTAAAATTGCAAATTAAACAACAAATTTGCAACAAAATAAAAATATATTAAAACAATATCTACTCTCAAAATAAAAACATTTGCTAACATAATTCAAATAATTGCTTAGCAAAATTAAAATATTTGCTCAAAAAATACAAATATTTTCTAAACAATTAAAACACTTACTCTCTAAATAAAAAAACATAATTCCATCCATTATCAACACCGCTTATCCTCATTCGGGTCGCGGGGCGCTGGAGCCGAGCTGACATCGGGCGAAGGCAGGGACACCCGGGACAGGCCGCCAGTCCATCCAGGGCAACAAAAATAAAAAAAACATTTGCTCACAAAATGAAAAATATATTTGCTAACAAATACAAGAATTAAAAAAAAACATTTGGTCTAAAAAAAAAAGAAAAATTGCTCTCAAAATAAAAAAAAACAAAAAACATTTACTCTTAAAAAAATAAAAAAATAATGTGCTTGTAAAACAAATGCTATTTTCTTTTAAATATTTGTCCTAAAAACTAAAAATGTATTCTAAAAATAAAAATGTGCCTTTAAAATAAAAAAATGTGCTTATAAAATGTAATAACAAAAATAGACAACAACAGAAAATTGGGGGGATTTGCAGCAACACATTCGGGATTCACTAACTAATTTACTTTTTTTTTTAACTTTCTCTCATAACTTTTTTGTTTGTTCTGCCGCGAGAGATATTTTAACTGAGCTTTTAACATTTCTTTCTTCTCCACCTTCAGGTTAAAAAAGGGGCGGAGCCCCACCACATGACGACCGTCACTCACCTGGACATCGTCACGGCGACGGGCTTCAAGGCCATCCTGGACTTCATGTACTCGGCGCACCTCGCCCTCACCAGCAAGAACGTGATCGAGGTGATGTCGGCCGCCAGCTACCTGCAGATGACCGACATCGTGCAGGCGTGCCACGGCTTCATCAAGGCGGCGCTGGACATCAGCATCCGCTCCGAGATGGCCGACGAACTGGCCGACTTCGAGATGGGGGCGGCGTCCGGCGGGCCGGCGGGCGGAGCGGGCGTGGGAGGAGCTGGAGGAGGAGGAGGAGGAGGAGGAGGAGGGGGAGGGGGCGGGGGAGGAGGGATCGTGGGCATGGCGTCCGAAGCGCTGGCCTCCATCATGTCCGGCCGCAGCACCTCGCCGTGGCTGGCTCGCCGCACCAGCCCGGCCAACTCCTCCGGCGACTCGGCCATCGCCAGCTGCCACGAGGGCGGCGGCGGCAGCACGTACGGCGGCAAGGAGGAGGAGCCTCCCAAGAGCCACGAGAGCCAGGCGGAGGCCGGCCACGACTCGCAGCCCGCCTGGCCGCACGACTACCGGCCCGTCAGCGTCAAGGAGGAGCAGGTGTCGCCCGCCTCCTCCTCGCACCCGCGGGACACGCCGAGGGGCGCGGCCCAGAGCCAGGGGGAGGAGCAAGGGCCCGGAGGGGGCGGGGCCGGAGGAGGCGGGGCCTGGCAACCCCTGTCGGGGGCGGGGCGAAGGAAGAACAGGAAGAACAAGGACACCGTCAGGCACATTACCCAGCAGGCCGAGAGGACCTGGGACCGGGACCGGGACCGGGACCGGGACCGGGGCCGGGACAGCGGGCCCGGGTCCCCGCTGCCCTCCATGCTGGCCGTGGCCGGATGGAACTACAACGGACAGGAAATACCAGGTAAGAGCTTCCCGGCTAACGGGGAAAGTGCTCCGCGAGCGAGCGCTGAAAGGTTTGACGGCTGCGTTTCTTACTTTTAAGTGGACTTTTAAAAATGAGCCGGACGGCGGGCCGGGCAGCGCCGCCGGCTCCGAGGAGACGAGGGAGTCGGCGGTTCTGATGACTTGTGAAAAGACTTAAAGAGTTTTCCACGCGCGCGGCGCACGGTTCTTCCCGTACGACACCCGGTCGTCCAATCGGTGACGAGTGAGACGAGGAGCAGAGGATCGTGGAGGGAGGGATTAGTGTTGATTATTATTATTATTATTATTATTATTATTATTATTATTATTATTATTATTATTATGACCATCTGATTCATCCGGGCTTAAAAAAACCTCAAAACCGGCCAAGTTGGACTCTAGCAAAACTCACACGATGCACTCACTCACACACACACACACACACACACACACACACACACACACACACACACACCCACACACACTTACACACACATAAGACAACCTCTCTTTTTGTGTCCTGGTTTTTTGCACACAACACACACACACACACACACACACACACACTCACTCACTCACTCACTCACATACACACACTTACACACACATACACACACACACACACACACTNTGTAAAAGCCTCTTCTTCTTTTTCCTCTTCTCTTGTCTTCAAACGTGAGGTGACACACACACACACCGTAGGCTAACTCTGTTTAAAAAAAAAAAAAAAAATGTGGGGGGGGGGGGAGTGTCTCGTCTCGGACTTGGTTTTGTGAACTCCATTACGCTGAAAACACAAATACATGTAAAGCACTTAGCTGTGTGTGTGTGTGTGTGAGAGAGTGTGTGAGTGTGTGAGTGTGTGTGTGTGTGTGTGTGTGTGTGCGAGTGAGTGTTTGGTGTGCACCGCGGGGCCCCCGGCGTCGATAGGTAGATCATTAAAAGTAAGAGAAGCTAATCCTGGTGCATTCAGGGACCGGCGGTGAAACGGGAACACGCGCCGCGGCGGGAAGGAAAACAGGATAATTGAATTGACCCGGGTCACCGCGCGGATTACCATCGCTGGCTCCTCCCCCCCTCCCCCCCCCCTCCCTCAGGGGGTTTAGGAAAGGACCTTCTAGAAAGGGCAAGGCGAGGGGAAAGGGGGCGAGGAGAGAGAGCGAGGAGACAGAGCATCCGTACGCTTATGAGGACTTTGCTTTAAGCGTCCTAAATCCTCAGATTATTACGGTGACCGGGTACATCTTGAGTTCAGAGCCACACACACACACACACACACACACACACACGCACACACACACACACCCACACACACACACATAGACACAAACACATACACACAGAGACAAACACACCCACACACAGACACATAGAGACAAACAGACAATCACACACACACACACATACAGACACAAACACACACACACACATAGAGACAAACACACACACACACATAGAGACAAACACACACACACAGACAAACACACACACACACACATAGAGACAAACACACACACACAGACAAACACACACACACACACATAGAGACAAACACACACACAGACA